>JAAAKG020020877.1:0-20310 GCA_010014905.2 Druon quercuslanigerum | reverse complement strand
TCCAGAGGTACCGGCTCAGGGATCGAACCCCGGACCTCTGAGGTGAAGTCCGAGCGTCTAACCACTGAGCCACCGAGCTTTTAAATTTAAAGGATGTTCGTTTAATGAGTTTATTCAATTGTGTATATTTAAATTTAGCTTCAAGTTATCAAATTTTTAATTTTTAAAATGTTTGTGATATATAATACGTACAGTGAGATTTGTATTCTATTGAGTACACTTACCACCCAGTTTCAAAAAAATCACGAAAGGAAGAAGCAGAGTGCCGATAAGGTTCTTCATGTTGCCAGGTAGACATTACAAGCGAGGACTGTGAAATTTGGGGCATATTTACTACCATGCATATATGTTTATAGCTTTCAGCAAATATGATCAAGGAATAATACAGAAGCATGAAAAATTACAACGCGTGCGGACAGCGTGTAGACAGAAGTGCGACAACCTTCGGGCTAGAACAAACATTTTGAATTTTAAATACCAATAAACAGACCTTGCAAGCTTGTATTCTAATAATAACATAACTAGTTGAAGTCTTAAGGGCGTGTGACACTTAAATCCACCGACCAAGCCAGTCCCAAGATCGAAATTTGTTCCCACATTTAAAAATTAAAGTTAAAAAGAAGCAGAAAAATTATGGGGAATTATTAATCAACGTAAATAGAAGGTGTTTAGAAAAGCGTGGAGTCAGAAAATAAAAGATAAAAAAAAAAAATTCTTAGTAAATATGTTCTGTTTTACCGGTAACAACTGCCGTGTCGATAACTAGATTTTTTTATTCTGGCAACAGGTGGCGCTAGAGCTGGACTTTTGGATTTAGCACTTTTCTCATGCACATTCAATAACTAATAATAAACTGTGTAAATACTGTAAACAACAAAAATATTGTTTTATTATTTATTATATGCACGAAATAATAGGAAGAACACACAGTACTTTTTATACATTTATTATTTAAAAATAGTCTCAAAGTTTTAACAATTTTATCGATAAAGCGAATCATAAACGTGATCTTATTTATATAGAATTAAGGTGGATTACTCCGCTCTAATAAGACACTCGCGAAATTTCACAAAAGTGTTAACTTTTTCATGAAGTTGAATAGTTTTTGAAAATAATAGATGATTTTCTACCAAACAGAGCAATTCCGAGAGTACAATACCAATTAAAGTGGGTTGGTCGGGGGAGGGGTTGCCAAATATTTCATTTAGAAACATGGGGTTTGGAAGCAACTCGACGCACTCAGATAAAGTTTTGTAGGTTTCCTTATGACAAAAAATAACCCTGCTACGTTACCGTTCAATAATAATCTGATAATTTTAAAAATGACGCTCACATTCACGACCTCATACTATTTCCTTTAATATCTTATAGAATAGGAATACGTAGGTGCGTTCTAATTAAGAAATAACTTCTGCAATACAATTTTATACATCAGTTTACCATCAATGTGTAACCTACTTAGTGGAAGAACCTTCATATTGTCAGACTAGCCAGCGACCAACAGCATCTGCCCGAACCAGCTTTACATAAAATATTAGTTTACATTGGTAAAAATCTTTTTAGCAAACCAATTCAACCTTATTTACAATGACTCCAGGCTGACGAACAAAACCTCCCATAATTTGTGCACGGGGTTTGGTTTTTTTCATTTTGTAAATACAAAATATCATTCCCAATGGATATTCCGTCCGCTCTATCTCGTCAGTCGGAATAACTTTTCGTTTCCTTTCTTCATTATAGAACTGAACTGATATTGGATAGTAGAGATTATTATAGTATGGGTCTGTTGCTGTTGGCTCAGTTACAACAGAAGCTACTTGCAGCCTCCAGAATATATGACCCTCAACGATAAACCACTCTTTACAAGAAGGTTCCAGAATTCCTTCATCTTGAAAAAAATAAAGATTTGTTAATTTAAAAAGAATAAAATAAAAATCAATCTTAAAATGACACGTTATCATTTAATAACAATTTTTATAAATCATTAAACATCATTGATGGGAAGCAATTGGTTTTATTTAATTATGTATTTTGTCTGTAAAATAGTGTGATTATAAAAATCTTGACATTTATAGTTTATTTCGAAACATATTTAAAAATAGTTTTTATGAACTTTAAATAAATTTTATTACTCCTACTTTTTTTTTACTATCCAAATTCTCGCGGCTTCTTTTTAAACAGTTCGATACAATGTGAGGTACTACATTAAAGTCGACAAGGAACAGTTTGAACACAGAAGCTTTCAAAAATTATTTCATTTAAAAAATAAATGTAACTAATGTGCATAAAAATATGACTTTGGATCTTTTTGATTTAAAAACAGTATTTAAAATTCCGAAATCTTTACGGACCGCAAGTTAGCTATGCATTCATGCATCTAAAACTTGTAGGTTCATTTAAAAATATACTACTTGAAAAAAATAAATAACACGCCTGAAGATATTTTACTCAAGATTCTGCTTATAACCTTGATATTTCTTTTACGTTAATACTATCATTTGTAATTAAGGTACAATTTTTAGTAGCAATGCAATTGTATAAACAATGACTGTTTTGGAATTATTAAAAGAAAACCTAGAGATATTGCTTATAGATATTTAGACATGTGTTGGTACCGACGCTAAGACTATCGCGAAATTTTTCATTGTAGGCACAAGTTTCAGATGTACATGCATACTTAACTTCCGGGTCCTAAATTTGTTGGTTATTATTAAGATTTTGAAATATTTGATATAATCCTCAAGGATCTTAAAATTTCAGGGGATTTCAATGAACTTTAATAATTACTATGAAACTTAATGTGAAATTCCGCAGTCTTATACCTAATATTCTAATTCAATTTAAAAAATGTCGTTCGAAGAGTTAAGAAATTTCACAGATGTTTAGAGTTTTTAAGAGATTCTAAAATATGATAAAGTATTTCCAGAATATTACCATTAAATTTTGAAGAATTTATTTATATGACTTTAAGGATTTCAAGGGAGTTGACTTTTAAAATGACCTATAACGGAAATCATTTAATATTGTGTAGGTCTTCTAAATTCTATTTAAAAACAATTAACTTTATTTGATAAAATTCTATAATATTTTTTAATATTTTATCCTGTTAACGTTTATGATAATTACATTATTTTAATAAAATTCTTGGTTTATGTTGTCTGAAGTTTGGTTTTTGAAAAAAATTATTAAAATGCATAGCCAAGATAAAATAATTGAAAATGTGTACTAGTAGTTTAAAAATGGTAAATAATTGAGTTATTATAAATGTCTATTTCCTAAATGGCACAGATTTCTATAAGTTTCAATTTTCATGAACTGTATTACATTTTTCATGTTTTAATTTTCTTTATATTAAAGAAGGGTTCATAAATTGATAAACAATCTGTTAAATGATTTACGGATTATCCTTACTATTGGGTCTCGGTTTTCGGACTGCTGCAAGTGTTCCATTTTTTAGCAGATACACGACAATTTGGTGACCTCCTACAACATCACGGGCTATTAGAAGACCGTAAGGTTTGAAACTTTCGTAGTCATAATCAGGCATTCCAGAAAAGCTGATTTGCTCTAATTGTAAGTTCGAATCTGTCCACACATCAAGGGATATATTCCTATAAACGAGTGGCCCATCGGGAGGACGTGGCAAGGGTCGCAATCTTCTTGGCGTTATTAGCGGTTCTTCCTGACGGCCGCGCTTGCGGCGCAATTCCCCATGACCTGTGTTACTGCGAGAATCTTCTGGCATATAACCAGAATCTACTCCGGGATAACCATAACCTATTCCAGGATAACCATAACCTGCTCCCGTGTAACCATAACCTGCTCCCGGTTGACCAGAACCTACTCCTGGATAACCAGAGCCTGCTTCCGGTTGACCAGATCTTACTCCCGGATAAGCATAGCCTGCTCCCGGTTGACCAGAACTTACTTCTATATAACCATAACCTGGTCCGGGTTGACCAGAAACTACTCCTGGATAGCTAGAACCGGCTCCCGGATGACCAGACCCGGCTCCCGGATGACCAGAACCGGCTCTTGGATAACCAGAACCTGCGCCCTGCTTACTACCAGCATTTAATTCTGTAAAAAGAGAGGAAAGATTTATAACTAAGAAGAAGCCAAATATCAATTTATGTAGCTGAATTTTATCTCCGAGAGTTTCAGACTATTCATTTACTCGAATCATAGATTCCTGATTTTTCGGCTTCTCAAAATGTTAGTGCTGAGCTTTTTGGTAATCGAATTCAAAGTTTTAGAATCATTTATTATACGAATAATAAATTGTCAATTTTTTTCTCTGATAAAGCGTGGTTTTTTGCTGCTGGCATTTCAAGTTCAAGATTATTTTGCTACATGAATCTCTTTTTCTCTGTGTAAAAAAGCAAATAAATTTTTTAATTGAAAATTGTCATAAAAATCATAATTAGTAAAGTTTAGATTCAGTTTCAAACTCTACAATAATATTAGAAAGCCCAATAAAAGCCAAGCCTAGTACTTTTAGGAAAAGTAGTACGAGGTTTCACTATGTAAAATATGTAATACATTTTTTAATATAAAATATTATAAAATTCTTATTTGAAAAACTCTAAATTCTCTTTCCAGCCTCATAAGAATATTAGGCTGCGTCTACAAACCAATCCTAGAACTTTTCACGTAACAGTTCAGAAGGAACTGCTGCAAAAACAGAAAATAAATTTGAAAATTAGAAAAACTTTGTAGTCCTGCAAGAAAAGTTGCTGCAGAAATCTAACAATAAAGTGGGCAGAACCCTTATCTGTTAATCGTATCGTCTGCTTCAATTGGTTGCATAAACATCTTAGGACACTCACTTTAGTTCTATTTTATTCATTCAGTGTTTTAGGTTATGCCCGTTAGAAAAATGTAGAAAAAAAACAAAATGAATTGTAATAATTCAAGTTTACTTTTTTTTAATGCGTTTCTTTCTATTACAATAATTATATAATTATTTTAAAAGTTTGTGACCAACTTTCGATGTACCTAATTACACTTGGTGCATGCTTCAAAGAATTAGATGAAAAAATTAAAGATTCTTTAAATTAAAGTTTATAATATCGACAAAAAGCGGACTGTTTTTGGCCTCACTTTATCAAAAAAGTGTCAATTCGACGCATGCTTCCATATTTTTAATTTTCGTTCTAGAAAAATTAAAAATTTTATTATATACTTGGTTTAATTTCAAAGAGGAGATTACAAGCTTTAATTAAGTATATTTACAATTTTTTCAATTTAGTTATGTGAAGAATAGAGACGTAGAACTTAAATTATCCCTGTGGTTTATAACATGTCGGCAACTACAGCGCCGATAACAAGAACTGAGGTTTAGAGGCGGCAAAGGGTCTCGGATGGCACCCAAATGGACGAAACTCAGGACCTCCTTCTGTAGGGGAGCGGTGTTTGTATTTGTGGCCTTGGGAAGGCGCATCTGTTAAGGTAGGTGTAGCTGAGTTGCTTCAGAAGATGGCGAAAGCTACGACATAATTAGGGGGGAACTGAAGAACCCCTCTGTGGTACCTTAAGGTTTCCAGTCTGGTGCAAGAGGAGCCTATCGTCGTACTGTGAGATCAAAAGCAGACCTAAGTGACTGCCCCCCAGTCTAACCCTTACCCAAATTGCACCACAGTAAAGGCGGCTCTGCAGTTTTAAAAAGAGGCATTACTGAGAGGCACACAGGTATCTTGTAAATGTAGAAACCCTGTTTAGTAAGGGGTGCCATTAGGGATTTATAGGGAAGCTGGTTTTTCTTACAGGGACCCCTAGACGGCCAATTAAAGAACTTGCATACTGGCGGAGGGAATCAACGTCTTCCCGCTGCTTAAGCTGTGTTCCAGGGCTTTGGATCTAAAATGAATAGAAAGCCTAATCATGGGATCGGCTTGATTTCCATATGATATCGATACTGCAAGGTAACGGATCTTACTCTACTGTTGGAGTTCTCACCATAGTCTGTGTTGTAGCACGGACGCCAACCTAAGAGGTAACGACCTAGTGGAATACCTAATTACCACTGATTTTGATATTCTAAATGCGGGGACACCCCGGCGTGTTTTAACTCGGTGAGGGAGGAAGTTATTGACATCACTCTCTGTGCACTCTCAGACGTACCCAGGAAAATCAGAGACGTGGACACTCTGGACATGACAGCTGAGACTTTTACGAAAACCATAAAATGTAATTATGAAAGTAACTGTCTACCTTCAAGATTCTAAAAGGCTGGGGAGACACACTGGCGAAATGGGAAACTCAAAAAGCTTCGCAGGGAAACCAGAAAGAGGTTTAGATGTTACAGTACTGGAAAAGCGGGGGATCTTTGGACCTCATTCAGGACCAGCGTTTGACAGATATCGAGAAAAGAGCAGAGGCGGTTAGATTCAGAGTCGGACGGGGACACCTAAAATCATCTGATGAAGGCATATTTTTCGGGCTTTACAAAGTTAGAAGAACAGGGGAGGATACTCACGCGACAATTAAAGTCACCTGTTGCCCAACTGGGCCCGAATCAGCTGATAGCGAACTAGATTGTTATCCCAAAAAGGGTCTGATAGTCCCTGAAGTCCTTTAGCCCTTACATGTATCCCGGTCCAGACTGTATATATCCAGTCTTTTTACAGAAGGTTGGTAAAATCATTAAAGGGCCGATTTTGAGACTTGCAAGGGCTAGTCTGACTTTGGGTTATGTTCCGGCGGCCTGCATGTGTGCCCGAGTAGTTTTTATTTTAAAACGAGGGGGAATTGGGTATAATTTATCCAAGGATTTCCGCCCCATTTGCCTCACATCTTTCTGTGGAAAAACTGTGGAAAGGTTTGTGGAGAGATATATCCGCGGTCAGGTCTTGTCAAGTAAGCCCCTTTACAAGACATTAAAGGAGCCTTTGACTACACCTCGGGACAGGTAATCCGGGTGGCTATGATCTCACATGGTGTGTCTGCGGCAGTTGTAAAATAGAAATGCCACATGTTGGCTAATAGTAACCTAACTACATCTAAGGGTGATACCACTCTATGTGGAACTTTTGACTAGGGATGTCCGCAAGAAGGTTTTTTATCACCCCCGCTGTGGTTCCTGGTTGTATATGAACTACTTCATCTGCTCACGAGTCACGGCCACCACGTTATAGGCTATTCAGACGATATATTGGTTATCGTGCGCGGTCAGCATCTGGATGCAGGCAGAACAACAACTGGACATCAAAGGAAATGCCGAATATCTAGAAGATATCCTAGATATTGCTTTCATGAAACGAGCACCTGGAGAACAAGTGCAAGAAGTTAGTAGCGACTCCTTGTGTCCGTGGGAAATCCATACGAAAAAGCTGGAGCTTGAAACCAGAAACACTTATATGGATCTACACAGTGATCCTGCGAACCACGCTTAACTATGCAGCGGTGGTCTGGTGGAGATGGGTCGAACTGTAAACTGTGAAGGTTCGACTGGAAAGGACCAGGGGACTGATTCTAAGAGACGTCACTGGTGTCTCGAAGTCGACACCCACGATAGCCCTGGGGGCACTTATAGGCCTTGAGCCCTTCCATTTCACCATCAAGGCCGTGGCTGCGAATGCGGCCTGCAGATTAAATATGTTAAATGGTAGCAGTATTTCGATAATAGTGCGGATACCAATCGATCGTGTGAGGAAACCGACACTGAGCATGCTCAGGGACAAAATGTCCACTCGTCGCTATCTCTTCGACAGGAAGTATCATATGAGCCTCTCCACAAGACTGGAATGGTCTAACGGTAAGGCACACCTGACCTGTGATGGAAACAGCTGATTCACAGATGGCTCTAGAAACAGGGAGAACGCAGGGTCGGTGTATATCGTAGAAGGAATGGAATGGGTTTCACAATTGCCCAAGAATGCCCACCCTGTATCTCGCGTCAATTAAAACCTTGTAGATCAACCATTTAAGTTTATAAAAACGTCTACAAATAAATAAAAATCAAGTAATCAGACAAAGATAAAATCGGTGTTCACTCAAAAAAATAAATTTTCTGAACTGCAATAGGTAACATTACTTGAAAAATCGTTCTAGTTTTCTGGCTGTTGATCTTCACTAAAGATTAGCAAAATAAAAAGGTCTTAAAGTTTGTTTCAGTTGTCTAAGAACTGTTAATTTACTAAGAATTGTAGAGCTAATGGTTGTAAATAGTGCCAAGGAAAGCACAAACAATTTTTGCATTTTTGCCCACAGCCTCAGTGACTTTTGAGAGCACAAATAACAAATTGCTGGTAGCTCGCAAGATTTTTGATAATGGATCGCAACCTGGCTTAATAACAGAAAGGTTTTACAATGCACAAGAGCTTGTAAAACTCTATTGGATGATACAATAAGTACATTTGAAAAAAATACACAGGTACTGATTTCTCCTGAACAGAATTTCTTGCAACGTACTTCGTGCCGTTGGGAATCAAATAAATCCATAAAAGTTTCTCAGTTTAACATAGTCACTTATGATACAACCGCCGCAGTTTTTCTTGATGTCAGGTGTCTGATTTAATTAGTTTATGAATGAGGAGAAGAACTGCCAAAAAAAGAAAAGATAATTCCTTAGGGTTTTTACATAGACGGCTTGTTAACCGGGTCATCTACAATTGGTTAGTCATCGCATATAGTGAAACAAGAATTAATAACATCAAAAAAGAACTTAAAAAATTTCGCGTGCTATATGAAAATTAAAACTCTTGGTTTAATCTGAGAGATAAGCTCTGAGTATTTAAATTAAGCAGGAAACATTTCAAAGCAACAGACAGTTACAAAACGTGAAATGCTATCAGATGGTTCTCGCATGTGCTAACCATTGGGACTCTTAGTTCCGTGAATTATCCTAAGAAACTTTTTATTGCAGAAGCTAAGGCTTGAAAAACTCTTTACGGATGAAAATTTGCTAGTCGAATTGCACACGAAATGTTTAGAATATAGGACGCAACTACCTTATTTCAACTTGATCAAAATACCAAGACGTACTATCTGTGCGGAGCCTATAGTAAATGCGTTACTTCGGTTTTCCGATGCCTCTAAGACTGCTTATGAAGCGTATGCCTGCGTATGAAGTTTCAAAGATCAGCGCTATTAGCAGGGTCTAACACTACTTTATATTCTGGTTTTTCCTAGTCTGAATTTCCACAAATTTGAAAGCCCTGTATAAGTCCAAAATTATATGCATTTTGTGTTTTTGCAGATTTTGTTTTTGGCATGGATGTGGTTTTTTGAACATCAGGGGCGTTTTTTGAATTTATTTCGTGCAGTTTGGATTCCAGAATAAGCGCAAAATGCTGGTGTTCTTTGTTTTTTCCCAAATTTGCATTTTCAAATTTTCTAAAGTGTTTGTTTTTTCAATTCTTTTAAGCCAGCTCCTTTACTCTAAATTAGAATTTTTATGAAAAGTGGTGGAACCCAAACATTTTTAAAACCAGCGAAACCTTTCGCTGGACACATTATGGTGTTCTGCGGACTGAAGGTAGTTTCTAGGCGTTAAAGTTTGTTGCACGAATTCCAACGAATTAAGGAAAAAATTATGCGCTCATATGAAGTTGATTTTAAATAATGTTGGGGCCAGCGAAACGATTCGCTAGACCTGCCATGGTATTTTCAACACAGGGGTAGTTTTTAGGGATTGAAGTTAATTGTATATATTTGAAAAATTAAGAACAAAATAATTAACTGTATGGCTTGGCATGTAAGATTTCATCTTGGGAGCAGTCCTGATTCGTTGACCCTAAATCATATCAACATATGCTCACAGTGTAAACAAAGCAGCTAACACATGAGATTTGTATTGATTCAAGTTTATCTTTTCAAAGATTTATTCACACAAACTAAAATGATTTTAAATTCGATAAGAAAGGAGAAAATATAATAAAAATTCTAAATTAGGAATTATATAATGAACAATTTTAATTTATATGAGTTTCAAGTTAAGCAATCTAAAATTTTAAGTGCTAAGAATTAATGTTAAATCATGAAAACACTCAGGAGAAAAACAATGTCAATAATACATTTTGATTCTTAGGTATAAAGTACATTAAAATATGACCAAATATTTTATATTTGCATTGCGATTTGTATTATATTAAGTACACTTACCACCAAATTTCAAAAAAATCATGAAGAGAAGAAGCAGAGAGCCGATAAGGTTCTTCATATTGCCAGGTAGACTTAACAAGCAACGACTGCGCAATGTGGGCATATTTATTACTATATGTACACAATAACTGTCTGTGAACATGACCCAGAAAATCTACAGAATCATGAAAAATTTCAATGGGTGATATATTAATAGTACAAGGTGTCCCCAATCTTTCATACCTTTTTACATCCACATCAATTGTGATTGAGAAAGTATTAGAATTGTCGGAAATTTGACATCACAGTTTTTTAACGGATCTCCACGTTTCAAGACCCCCTTAATATGAAAATGAAGTTTTTACGATGGCGTATATCTGTCGGTCCGACTGACAGTGTAGCCAAAAGCACTTTTTGTAAAAAAAATAAACAATAATTTTACCCTAACTTTTCAGATGTACCTTTTATTGTACGATTTGCGGATTGACTGCAGAAGAGCCACAGTCACTGTGATTACTATCTAGCAATATTTTGCAGTAGGTTTGAGTATGAAAAAAATCGTTTATAATGTTTTCAACAAATTAATGAACAAAAGGCATTTTCTGCGATTCGCACTTATTAGTTGTTAGAAATTCACAGTTTTTATATTGCGTATGAGAGAAAGGTTTGCCTGATTATAATTATTTAAAAATATCCATTTTTTGCAGAATCGACCAAAAATGTCTTACCAATGTCTCCTTGTTGCCTTGTTCATCCAATTAACAAGAACTGTTAATTATTTAAACAATTTAAATTCATAAATTCACAGTTTGACCATTTTTCTATAAAAACGATTAATTTTCTTGGCGGAATCAACAATAAATATCTTTCCAATTATTCCTTCTTGTGAGATTTTTCTTATTAGGAAAAAGTATTTATTGTTCACACAATATTTATAAACAAAGTCATAGTGTGAACATTTTTCAATAATAAATTTTTTGCGGAGTAAGGTAAAAAACCAAGGTGATAGGTTTTTAGTTATAGTATTCACAAATTATATATTTATTGGGAATAGCATCTTGACAACAACCGATGACCGATGACAACAACCCATGATAATGAACAGTTTTTGTTAATTGAGAAAACAAGGCAAAAAGGAATAATAAAAGGACAAATAAGACAAACGTCCAAATATAGTGAAAATTGAGTTGTAGACAGACTTTTGTCCACAAAAAGTGCTTTTGGCTAGACAGTGTGGCTGTCCGGCCGTCCGTCCGTCCGTAAACACGATAACTCTCGAAAAAACGAGCAAATCTAATCGATCTTTGGCACACTTTTTTTAAGTCCTAGCAGAAAGGACGAGTTTCTTTTCCAGCCATTTTGGATGAAAATTCAAAAAGCGAGCGCATTTTGAAAATTTTCGAGACCATTTTTTATCAGAGTTTGGAAAATCTATGTACGGCTTTTTACATTATTGAAAAGGATGAGCAATTTCCCCTACTGACTTTTTTAGATTAAAAGAAATATCTCAGAGTTATAGCATTAAAAAGATTTTTTTAATCAATCGAAAATACAAATTCTAAGCCAAAAAACGCACGACATGAAAAAAGCAATCAAAAATTCAAATTTTGTTTGCACAGCAAATAATGAAACGAACAAAATTTTATTTTGTGGTCAATTTATGCAGGATACGAAAAAAGATAAATAAACAGAAATTTTACAATTTTTTGCATTCCCTAAATAAATATAAATAAATTCTTTTAAATTTCACTACAATATTGTAAAATCCCCTGAAATTAAACAAAAGTTATTTATATTCTTTGAAATGCCTTGCAATATTTTAATTTATATAAAATCTTTTAAAACTATTTTAAATCCGTTTAAATACATTCTAAAGAGCATTTAAAATCCTTTACAATTACTAAAATCATTTTTATCTCCTAGAAGCCCATCAAAACCCTTTAAAATCCTTCGGAATGTTTAGGAATCCTCTGACGTCTTTTGAAGTACCGTAGATCGAGCCGATAAACCGATAAAGTGTTGAATAATTTTCTAAGTAGCATTTATTTCAATTTTGGTAATAAAGTTTATTTTTATACTTATTACTTTACAGAATGATAAAAAGTAAACAAAATACTCATCTAATTTTACACATATAAAGTCTTAAATACATTATCATCACGTTTTATAAGGAAATTACTGAACTTTAAAGTTATGTGCTATAATTTGTTATAAAATTTATCGTCCTTAAAGTTCTATAAGGCTTTTTTATTACACAATTTTAAATTTTATTAACGTGTAAATAATCCAATGTTTACTTTTTTATATTTTTAAATTATTTAGCTATAAAAAGACTTCAATGGAAAATTGCACTACTTACAGCGTAATCTGCCTCTTGCTATATAGATTTAATAAATGTTGGTATATTTTTTAGGTAATTTCAAAGCTTTAATGGTTTTTCCTAAGATGCTGCCAATGACCAGTTCAACAAAAAGGACACCAAAAAAGTAAACCTGTAAATATTGATTGCAGAGTATATAAATTTGAACTTAAAAAATGATTTAAAAATTTATTCTTACTTTTACTTATTACAGGGCCAAGTTGAGAAAAGTGTTTTGAATGGGACACCAAGTGGTGAGATTCCAAAAAATATCTCACCCGATTTTTTAAGGTAAGTATTTGACTTTAAGGAGAATTCTTTTTTCTTCCAATTATATTTTTTACTTTTTCTCGCAAACAATGACAAATATTTACAAATATTTACAACTATTTACATAAATTGTTGTAATATTCTCCTCCCATTCACATATTCTACACTTTATGTTCTCTTCCTTTTCCCAATACCTTACCTCTCTTACCTTGGTTGCCAACCTAAATCTTGCTATTCTGGTCCACCTTCCTTCTCCCCATCCCTTCTATAAATACTTTGGTAAAGCTTTCTTTTTTATCATCTGATACCATTTATTGTATTTGGATTCCTTAATCAACCCCCATCTTTCTATTAATTGTCTTTTACTGTCATTTTTTCCAATTATTCATAGTCTTTCTTTTCCAATCCCGTCTTCTTTGTCTCTAGCATTCAAGAAATCCCTTCTTTCTTCTTACTATCTTGTTAATTCTATCGTCCTCCTTCTTCTCTCTTTTACTTCCACCACACACTTTCTCGCCAACTCCCCTACCTTTCCCTCCCACAGCTTCGTCTCAAATTTCCATGCTCTCTTTCCCACTCTAATACTTAATTTATCCCTTTGCGCTTCTTCTCTCACCATATATCCTGCCTTTAAGTCCGCAAACATTTCTACCATTGCCCCTTTTTCCCTTTTAATCCTCTTATTTACTAGATAGTTCAGAACATATATGTTGACCATTACCCCTATTCATTTTCTAAACCCTGTCTGATTCCTTGGCTCTATCTTTTTTTCCTCAACTTCTTTCTTTAAACAGTTTCATGTACTTAATCAGTGTTGGCATCAGAGTCACACTCCTGTAATCTTTAACCTCCTCTCCTTTGCCTTTTTTTACTATTGGTATCACTAATCCTTCTTTCCACAACTCTGGCCACCCGCCTCCTCTCCATACTTGATTACACATTATCCATGCCCATTCCTCTAGTTCTGTCCCTCCATATTTCCATACTTAGTTTGGAGCCTCGTCTATACCTGGTGCCTTTCCATCCTTTAATCTTCCTCATACCTTGAATATTTCTTCCCTTGTTATATCTTCTTTCTCCTCTCTTTCTCTACCATACTTTCCTCCCTTTCTAACATTTGTCTCTACTCCTCCTAGCAAATCCAAAAAACATTTTTTCTATTTTACCATTTCAATATCTTGGTTTACTTTTTTTCTTCTTCTTCTTTCTCTATTCACTGCCTTTCATACCTCCTCTTCCGTTCTAGCCTTCTCCGCATCTTCCTCAAACCTTTTATTCTCTTCCTCTTTCTTATGATCGCACAACTCAGAATGCTGTTTCTTTTTACTCCTGTATTCTGTGCCATTAATTTTTTCTTTTCTCCACTTCCCTAATTAATTTCTGACCTCTTTTTTTTCTCTTTACACTTATCATCCCATCTACTTCTATTCCTGTCTCTACTAACTTCATTTTTGTTTGTGGACTCTAATCCTCTTTTTACTTCTTCTATCTTTTTTTCCATCTCCTTGTCCACATTTTCCTCTCCCATTTTGATATTTCTAACCTTTTCTCTAAACTTTTCTTTTCATTGCATTGACAATTCCCCTTTACCTACACTCTTTTTCTTTGTCCTCTTTTTATGCATATTACTATTTCTTTTTTTCCCTCTGATGTTACTATTAATGGAAAGTGATCACAATCAATATAATTACTTACCTCTAATTTCTTGACCTTTTCTCTTACCTTATTATCCACTATTACATGATCATTTACCGTTCCCCTTTCTCCTCCTGACCGTGTATATTCTCATTCTTAATCTCCCTCTATATTTCCGTTTAAGATAAACCATCCCAACTCTTCCAAGCTCTTTAACAACTTCTTTTGCTCTCTATTCAGTACTTTATCTTTTGATTTTCTTTCTTATTCTTCTCTTCATTCCCTTCCTTTTCTATCTCCTGTTCTCACGTGGAAATCTCCACCTATTATACGTCTAATATCTTTTTTTTCTTTCATCATTTTTTTAACTTCTTTGCTTTCTCCTTGTATACCTCCGTTAACATAAACACCCACAATCTTCTACTTATTTCCTCCCATTTTTATCTATTCTATTATAAATCCTTCTTTTTGATTTTCCCTCTCTTTCTTATCTTTCCCTGTTATACATTCATTTCTCACTCCCATCACCATTCCTTCCATTCCTCTGTCCTTTTCATTCTTCCTCTTTGCATTTTAAATTTGCCATTTGTAACCTCCTGGTAATCTTCTTCTTACTCTTTTCCATCCCTTTTCATCTACCCACGTCTTTATCATTATTAAAACATCCCATTGTGTCAAATTTCTCATATATTTCCTATCCTTTCTCTCCAATTCTGCTATATTCTAGTAACATATTTTTCATTCTTCCCTACTTTCGTTTTTTGTCCTTTCTTCCTTTTCAAGGTCTCGCGTGGGCGGGAAGTCATCCCTTTGACCGCTTACATGGACAATGTTGGTCAAACCCCATCCCATTTCCAAAGGCTCGTCAAACACCTTCCCCTATCCCACGTCACGCGGAGGTGGCAAGGCATCCCTATAACCGTTTACAGAAATCAAACTGCTTTTCCTTTTTTAGGTCTCGTGGAAGCGTGAAGACACCCCTATGAACGGTCAAGAAGATAATGTTGGTCAATTAGCTTCCTCTTTCCACAATCTCCTTGGAGCGGGAAGTTACCTCTTTGACATGTCACAGAAATAATGTTGGTGAAATCCTATTACCTTTTCTATGAGCGGTTCTAGAAATATTATTATTCAAACCCCTGCCCCGTAAAAACATGTCGTGGAGGCGAGAAGGAAACTCTATGACCAGTTACATAATTCATGATGGTGAAACTCCTTCTCCTTTGCATCGTGTGGAGGCGGAAATCCAGCTCTTTGAGCGCTCACAGATTTCTCAGGTATCGTTGGGGCGAGAAGACACACATTTTCGGCTGCTCTCATAAATAACAATATAATAATGTAACCAAAATCTAATAAAAAATTATGTCAAAATTTAATAATGCCCTTTAAAAAACGCTTGCTAGAGACTCCTCACAGAAGGGTGATTGGTAACATCTCGAACTGCTTTTCCATCTCGCCCTTTAAAAAAAACTTGCTGACGGCTGATCACCGACGAACGATTGGTTACATCTCGAGGAAATTTTCCAGGTAAACACTTTAAAGAAACACGTGCTAGTCAATGGTCACAGAGGAGTGATTGGTCACATCGCGAATAACTTTTATAGCTCGCCGTTTAAAGAAACGCGTGCTGGAGGCTGGTCACCAACGAACGAATGGTTACATCTCGAACCACTTTTCCAGCTCGTCCATAAAATAACACGTCTTAGTCACTGGTCACAGAAGAAACATTAATCACATCTCGAACCACTGCTCCACCTTGCCCTTAAAAATAACACGTGCCAGCTACTGGTCACAAGAGAGTTATTGGTCACATCTCAAATCACTTTTCCAGCTCATTGTTTAAAAAAATACGTGCTAGTGATCATTCACAGAAGAGTAATGGGTTATATCTAAAACCACTTTTCCAGGTCGCCCTGTAAATAAAAACGTACTAGCTGCTGGTCACAGAAGAGTGATTAGTTACATTTCGAAACACTCTTCCAGCTATATGAGAACCACTTTTTCAGCTCGCCCTTTAAAGAAACACGTGCTAGCCACTAGACATAGGACAGTGATTAGTCACGTCCAAAACCACTTTTTCAGCTCACCCTTTAAATAAAAACGAGCCAGCGGCTGGTAATAGAAGGGTGGTTGGTCACATTTCGCACCACTTTCCCAGCTCGCCCAAAAAAAACACGTGCTAGTCCATGCTCATGTTTTGAACCACTTTTGCGCCTCGCCCTTTAAAGAAACACTTGCTAGTTACTGGTCACAGAAGAGTCACATTTCCAACCACTTTTTCAGCTCCTCCGTTTAAATGAAAATGTGCTAGCGGCTGGTGACAGAAGAGTGATTGTTCACACCTCGAAACACTTTTCCAGCTCAACCGTTATATAACCACGTGCTACTGGCTAGTCATAGAAGAGTGATAGTTCACATTTTAAACCACTTTCCCAGCTCGCCCTTTAAAGAAACACATGTAAGCGGATGTTCACATAGAGGTGGTTGGTTATATCGGGCACCACTTTTCCAGCTAAATCCTTAAATAACGTGCTAGCCACTAGTGATCGAAGAGTGATTGGTGATATCTCGAACGACTGTATCAGCTCAATCTTTAAAGAAGCACGTGGTATTCGCTGGTCACAGAAGAATAATAGGTAACATCTCGAAATACTTTTCCAGCTCGTCCCTTAAAGAAAAACGTGATAGCTACTGATCACAGAAGAGTCACTGGTCACGTCTCGAACAACTTTCTCAGCTGGCTCTTAAGACAACACTTGCTAGTCGCTGAGAACATAAGAGTGATTGGTCACATTTTAAACCTTTTTTCCAGCTCGCCCTTTAAAGAAACACGTGTAAGCGGATGTTCACATAGAGGAGGTTGGTTACATCTGGAACCACTTTTTCAGCTAAATCATTAAAATAACTTGCTAGCCACTAGTGACGGAAGAGTGATTGGTGACATCTCGAATGACTATGTTGAGTAGAGTAGAGTAGAGAGGAAAAAAGGGCAAATTGTATGGATTGGGAGAGTCAGGTTGTGTATTAACAGGGAGGAATGGTGCTGGGACAAACAACTAGAAGAAATAAGGAATATAGGAAAAAGTTTTAAGAAAGATAGGGGGGAAGGAGACGAAACAGAATCTAGAGAAAAAACAAAGGGGGTTTCAATCGGAGAAGGAGAAAATGTGAGAAGGCAAGAAGAGGGGAGGAGAAAGAGAAACGTTAAAATGGCTTTCTGGAATGTGTCAGGTTCGAAGAACAAGAATACAGGATTTTGGGGGAGTTAGAAAAGTGGGTTGTGATTAGGATAATTCAAACCTGGGCAGATGAAAAGGGCTGGAAGGGGATATAAAGGCTGTTGCCGAAAGGTCATCTGTTGAAAATGCAAGAAGCAAGAAAAGAGACGTTAAAGAGAGAGGGATGGGAGGCAAGGTGTCAGGGGAGAGAAAAAAGTTAGCAGTAAAAGGTAGAAAAGATGGGGATAGTGAGGGAAAGCATGGAATAATGGTAAGAAGGATTACAGTTGGGAAAGTCAATATAGTGGTAGTTTGTGTATATAGAAGAGGAGGGGAAGAGAAAGGCTGGAGGGTGATGAGAAGGTAGATAGAGGAAAAAAAGAAAGAATTGGTTTTAATAGGAGGGCACATAAATGCATCGACTGGCGAACAGGGGCGTTGGATTAGTGATGAAGAAAAGGAGGCATATATAAGGAACTTTAAACATAGGGAGACGGACCGGGAGAGGAGGAAGTTACTGGACGTTAAAGGAGAAAAAGGATGGTTTATATGTAATGGAAACAAGAAAGGAGATGAGAAAGGAGAGATCACATTCATAGGAAATGGAACATCAGTAATAGACTACATCTTAACTGAAGAAAGAATGCGGCATATGATAGGGATTATGAAGGTGTGGCATGACTTAATGTCCGAGCACTTCTCGGTCATAGCTACACTAAAAGGAGGCTTCAATAAACACGGTAAAGAAAGAAAGAAAATAGGGAGAGAAAGGCACAGGAAAATGTGAATCTGGGATGATGGGATCAATTGGTAAGGTAAAGCATGAATTGGGTACTGAAGAAGAAAGAGTAGGGGTTAAAAGAGGCTGGTGGGATAAGGAATGAAGAAGAAAGTGCAGAAAAGGGGAATTGGAGAAAAAGGGGTATAACAGGAGAAAAAGAGAACATGAGAAGATGCTAGAAAGTTAATAGAAATAGAGAGATAAAAAAAGGGAAAGTAGTCACTTTCTTCGCAGGTTTTAAAGCAACAGTCGACTCAGTGAAAAGAAAAGTGCTATAGCAGGCAATGAAAGAGAGTGTTGTAGAGGAAAAGTTGGTGGAGAGAATAAATGGAATTTTTAGTGAAACCAGAATTACGGTGAAAATAGTAAAATAGGAGTCCGCTACTATTTAATAAGCTTCCGGCAGACTTAAAGGAGAAGCTAAAGGAGAAAGGGAAAGAAGGAACGGTTTTAGGAATAAGCAAACTATACTCTCTAGCATATGCAGACGATGTAGTTCTGTTAGAAGATGATAAGAAGGTTTTGGACCTAATTATGAGAATCTTCGAAGAGTGTGCGAAAGCAAAAAATTTGACGGAGAAGGTAGATAAGACAGAGGTGATGTGTTTCAGAAATAAAAAGAGAAAAATATATTACGTTTATAAAAAGGACGGACAAAAAGTGGAAGTTGTGAAGAAGTTCTGTTACTTGGGTTTTTGGTTCAAGACAGAGGACGGAAACGATCTATATGTGAGGAAGACAGTTGAATTTCCGAGTACGGTAATGGGCAAAATATAGGGTATAGGGACGAGAAGGTTCAAGGACGATTGGAAAATGAGAGTCTGGTTGTTTGGTGCGCTGGTCTGGGCGGTGTTGTGTTATGGAGTGGAGATCTTGGGATATGGGCGTTAGCTGGAGTTGCCCAGAATACATGTTAAGGGAAGAATTAGGGAGGGAAAAAATGGTTACTAGACAAATTTAGAGAGCCCGGAGGTTTATAGAGAAGATAGAAAGTGGAGAGAAAAGAAGAATAACACAAGCATGTTTGCGAGGAATTTGAAGGAATGAGGCGAGAGGCAATTTTGAAAACTTAAACTGAGAAGAAGAAAGGAGAAGAATGAGAAGTGTTTGTAATATACGAAAAGGGGTTATGGAATGGCAGGAGATAGAGTCAGAGCTCTGGTATATGATGGTAAAAGTGTCCACGGAACCAGAATAACTACAAAAAATAAAATAGAATGGGAGAAGGAGTAAGAGCATGCAGTTATTGGATTGATGAATAGGAGAATCTCTGTAGAGTATGTGGATACGAAATGGAGTCATAAGCACATGTTTTAGAGAGATTTACAGGAGAGGAAGATGTACAGTTAAGTGTGAATAAGTGTGTGAGATGTATTCTGGATGGTAATAGACAGACTCATGTGGATAAGGAATGCACTTTTATGGTAATAGGAAAAGAAAGCCCTGGAAAATCGCTTATTCGTACAGTGGTTATTATTATTATTATTATTATTATTATTTATATTACGTGTTGCGAAATAGCAGCATTTAAGCAGTTGTTAAGTTAGACGAATGAGTTGAATTTTAAACTGAAATTATGGGCCTTCCGAAAAAAAAGAACTTTAAAAAATTTACTTCAACTTTGTTGTGAATGAAGCAAAATATGATTAAACTAAAAAAATACGATTAGGAAAATCATCCTGGAATCTTCTTCATTCCTTTTCGATATTTTGAAATATTGAAAATTATAAATTAATGTCTTATAACAAAAAAAAATAAATTATAATTTTTACAGCTCTCTGTGACGAGGTGTTTTTCACCTGTCACATTAATTAACCTTACTAAAGCTGAGGAACATGTTGCTCACATAATCATAGAATTATTATAAAAGCGGCATGATGAAGAGCAAGAGTCCTTGCGTTTCTTATCCTTCCTTCTCAGGGAGCACTCTCATTCGGGCGAAAAATAAATTAATAATGCTTGTT
>JAAAKG020020866.1:7149-20312 GCA_010014905.2 Druon quercuslanigerum | reverse complement strand
TCCTATTCCTTCTCTTTCTTATTTCTTTTGTCTTTTTTATTTAGTGATAATTTATTTTATTTTTATTTAGTAATTGGTGAATATTATATACAAATGTTTTTTTATTGTAATTTGAAAATAATAAAAATAAAGAAGACGAAAGAAATAAAAATAGAGCAGGAAGTGATTTGGTTGGTTGCCTTCTAATTTTTCTTTCCTTTTTTTTTTATTTTTGAACAAATTTTTTTTCTTTTTTACGAGAATTATTTTTTTAATAAGATCTTTTTTTAAATTGCAATAAGAATATTTTATGGTTCATTACAAATAGGCTAGACAAAAATTTAATTTGTCTAGAAAATCAAAAGTGAATTTCTTGTAAACACAATTTTCATTTTTTTAAATTGTTTTTTTTCCTCTGTTAATCAAATTTCTCTTTAATGTATTTTTTACCAGTAAAAACGTTCTACCTGAAGAAAAATTTGCTTCTTTTCTGTAGGTTTTAAAATTATTTTTTCAAACAGGAGACTTTAAAAATTAATAATAATTTCTAATTGGGCTGTAAGTTTTTACATGTAGCTTCAGATTGAAAAATATTTAAACAGATTTCTAAAATTGTCAAAAGAAGAATCAGAAAAATTTTAAGGTTTTCCTAAAATTTGGAAAAAGAGTATGGAAGATTTTAAAGCAGAATTTCAATTCAAGAAATATTTAGAAGAATAGAAGAGATTTATACAAAATTTTAATGTTATTAAATAATTATATTATTATAATACATAAAATTTAAAAAAAATTTCATTTACTGGGTCATCTACGAAAATAGGAATTTTTTCCAACATATTTTGTTAACTCAACTATTGAAAATTTATCTTTTTTGGATAAAAATTTAACTCTCTTATAAAAAATTCGTATTTTTCTTTTTAAAATTTTGTTTAAAAATTTGCTTAAAAATGAAAAAGAAATGTTCTAATTTGTCAATTTTTCCTAAAAATTCAACTACTAACTTGTCATTGGCAATACTTTGTTAATAATGATTGTCAATTATTTAAAAATTAACGATTTTGTTGAAAATTCGCTTTTTTTGTTAAAAAATTTAATTTATTGCTTTTTTCATATTTGTATTAAATTGATCCTTTTTAATTTAAAAATTCAGCTGTTAAATTCGTGATTGAGATTTTTTTTAGTTGGAAATTTAATTAATTGGTTGAAAATTAAAAAAAATTAACTATCACATTTTTGGTTGATATTTGAATGTTTCTAATAGAAAGTTTTACAATTTGGTTGACAATTATCAATTTATTTTGTTAGAAATTCTTATTTTTTCTAAAAAAATTATTCTTCATAAAAATTAAATTACTTGGTTCACTGTTGAACTACTTCGTTGCAATTTTTTTTATTAGTTGAGGATTCGACAATTTCGTTGGATATTTAATTACTTTGTGAAAAATTTGTTTTTTTTTTGTTTAGTTTGTAAGTAAAAATTTAACTATATCATTTTTGGGTTGAAATTTTTTTTTTAGCTAAAAACTCTTGTATTTTGTTAAAAATTTGACTGTTTTGGCAGGAAATTAATCTTCTTGGTTGGAAATTTATTTTTTAAATTGATTATTTGGTATAAAATTTTTATCCTTATTATATATTTAACTTCTTTGTTAAAAATGTATTTCATTAGTTTAAAATTAAACTCTTTGGTAGAAAATTCAACTATTTTGTTGAATTTTTTTGTCAACATTTTTTTTCAATTGGAAATTCATCTATTTTAATTTTGGTTTTAAAGTTCATCTGTTTTAGTTAAAGATTTAAGTATTTTGTTGAAAATTTATTTTAATAATTAAAAAATTAATTTTTCTTTTTTCGGTTGGAAATTCATATTTTTTGGTAGAGCATTATTGAGCTTTATTATAAATTTGAACTACTTGGATCAAAGTTCAAATGCTTTGTGAAAATTTATTTTATTAGTTAAATATTCAAATCTATGGCTGAAAATTCAACTGTTTTGTTTATAATTCTTTTTTTTTTGTTCACATTTTTTTCAACTGATTATTTGACTATTTAATTATGAGGTTGTAATTTTATCCTTTTGAGTTGAAAATTAATTTCTTTTTGTTGAAAATTTGACCTTTTTGAAGAAAATAATCTTCTTGGTTAAAAATTCATTTTTTTCGTTAAAGATTTATCATTTTAGTTTAAAATTCATGTATTTGGTTGAAAATGTATTTATGATTGAAAATATATCTTTTTAAGTTAAAATTTCATGTATTTCGTTGAACTTTGTTTTTTTTTCATAAAATTTTCATCTTTTTGGTGGAAAATTCAGATTATTCGTTCAAAATTATTATTTTTTTCAGAAAATGATTCTTCTTGACTTAGAATTCAACTAGTTAGTTTAAAATTTATTTTTTTTATCTGAAGATTTACCTCTTTAGTTGAAAATTAAACTTTTTTGTTGAAAACTCATTTTTTATGACATTTTTTAAACTGAAAATTTAACTATTCTATTTTTGGTTAAAAAGTTATATTTTTATTTTAAGATTTAACTATTTGGTTAAAAATTGAATTGTTTTGTTTAAACATTTAATTATTTTGCATCAATTATGTTTAAAAGTAAACTTTTCTGGTTAAAAATTCAACTGACTTCTAAAAAATTATTATTTTTTACTTAAAAATTGAATTGCTTTTCGTAGGAGTTATTTCTTTTTGCTTTAAAAATTAGAATACAAATGTTTGTTCCAAAATTAATTTTGTTTGTTATTGAAAATTGAATTATTCAACTTGAAAACTCAATTCTTTTGTTACAAATTTATATTTTTTAGCAGAAAATTAATCTTTTCTTGTGAAAAATTAAATATTTTTCAAAATGCAATATATTTCGGTGAATAAATAAGAAAAAAAAGAAATTTTTGAACATAACTACAAAATTGAAGACTACAGTGTTTAATGTTTTGAAATTATATTTTAAAATATTTTTTGTAAATAGTTATAACTTCATCAATATTTCATAGAGTAACTTTTGCAAATTTTAATTTAATTAGATATTTCAAAAAAGTTTTTAAATATTGAGAGTATTTTATTTTTGAGGTACTATCTAAATTTTCAAAATTTCTATTTGTTTCTTAGAGATCAACCAAAAATGTTTGGAATGAATAAAATTCTTTTGACTAAGCCTTTAAAGTTTTGGAATTTCATATAAACCTGTACAGAAGTTTAGTCTCTGTAACAATATGTAAATGTAAATTCAAATTTAATTTTCATGGTTTCTGACTTCATGGGTTTGCACTCTAGTGATTCCCATAAAAGTTCTCGGCATAGCTATATATATACTTGCAGTCTCTTTACTCTGTTATTATGTTACAACCAGAGTGCCAAGAAAAATATAGCCTCTCAAAATTGTCTTCAGGATGATTGAGAGATCAATTCAGATTTCAAATTGTAGAAAATTGCACTTGTACAA
This sequence comes from Druon quercuslanigerum, assembly GCA_010014905.2. NCBI lineage: Eukaryota > Metazoa > Arthropoda > Insecta > Hymenoptera > Cynipidae > Druon > Druon quercuslanigerum. The sequence continues at coordinate 16,885 of JAAAKG020020866.1, read as the reverse complement.
TTTTCAACATTTTCCCACTGAGTCGAGCTGCTTTTTATGTGATTAGGAATTCATTTTCTTTCTCTTTTTTGAATAAAACATTTTTCTAAGTGCTGTAATATATTATGGTACTTCAGACAATTTTTTTTATTCAGAATCCTTAATTTTAAAGTTATCTTTCAATTTACCATATCTAACGGTTTAATTCTTTAGTTTTCAAATATAATAGTAATAAAGTTTGTTAAACTTATTTAAGTTCTTTTTGTCTTTTTGAAATTGTTGGACTTGTTCTTGTTGAAATTGTTATGAAATTTTTTATTCTGAATACTTTATTTCAAAGCTTTCTGTTAATATTTCTAAGGCTTCAAATGTTTTGGTACTTAATTTAATAGTTATCAAGTTTTTTGAATTTATTTCTGTTCTTGTTGTCTTGTCGGATTTGTTCAAGATGTTCTTACTGAAATTGTTCTGAATTTTGTATGCAGAATGCTTTATTTCAAAGCTATCTTTTAATATCTCAAAAGGTTAAAATCTTTAAGGATTGACGCATTGACGCTTGTGGAAATTGTCAAACTTGTAACCTTGTTAAAACTTTTAAACTTGTTCTTGTTTTTGTTGAACTTTTTTTTATAAATTTGTTCTGAAATTTTTTATTTAGGATCCTTTATTTCAAAGCTATCTTTCAATATATCTAACGGTTCATGTATAAAGGTGTTTAAACTGATAGCATTGAAGTTTGTTGAACTTATTATTCTTTTCTTGTTGTCTTGTAAAATTTGTTAAACTTGTTCTTGTTTAAATTGTTCTGAATTTTTTATTCAGAATTCTTTATTTTAAAGCTATCTTTCAATATCTCTGATGGTTTAATTGTTTAGGTTTTGAATTGAATAGCATTCAAGTTTTTTGAACTTATGTATGTTCTTGTTGTCTGGTTAAATTTGTTAAACTTGTTCTTTTAGAAATTTTTCTGAAATTTTTTATTCACAATCCCCTTTTTCGAAGCTATCTTTCAATATATCTGACGTTTTAATGTGAAAGTGTTTAAATTAATAGCATTTAAGTTTGTTGAACTTTGTTCTTCTTCTTGTTTAAATTGCTCTTGCCGTTGAGAAATTTTCTCTGAATTTTTTTATTCATAATCATTAATTTCCAAGCTATCTTTCAGTGTCTGGAACGGCTTAAATGTTTAGATTCTAATTAATCATCATTGAAATTTGTGGAGCTTATTTCAGTTCTTCTTGTCTTGTAGAATTTGTTCAAATCTTTCAATATCTCTAAAGGTCCAAGTGTTTAATATAATAGCATTTAGGTTTGTTAAAATTGTATTAAAAATTCTTTATTTCAAAGAAATCTTTCAATATATCCAAGTGTTCAAATGTATCGTTTTTAATTAAATAGCATTCAAGTTTGTTGAACTTATTTATGTTCTTGTTGTTTTGTTAAATTTGTGAAACTTGTTCTTGTTGAAATTTTAATTCACACTCCCTTATTTAGAAGCTATCGTTCAACATATCTTACGGTTTCAATCTGAAGGAGTTTAATTTAATAGCATTGAAGTTTGTTGAACTTATTTCTGTTCTTGTTTTCTTTTTGAATTTATTGAACATGTTGTTGAAATTCTTCTGAAATTTTTTATTTATAATCTTTTATTTCAAAGCTCTCCGTTAATATTTCGAATGCTTCAAATGTTTAGGTACTTCATTAATTAGTTATCAAGTTTTTTGAACTTATTTCTGTTCTTTTTGTCTAGTCGAATTTGTTCAAATTGTTTTGAATTTTGTATGCAGAATCCTTTATTTCAAAGCTATCTTTCAATATCTCAAAAGGTTAAAATGTTCAATGTAATAGCATTGACGTTTGTGGAAATTGTTGAACTTGTAACTTTGTTGAAATTGTTAAATTTGTTCTTCTTTTTGTTTAACTAGTTCTTTTTTTTATAAATTTGTTCTGAAATTTTTTATTCAGGATCCCTTATTTCAAAGCGATCTTTCAATATCTCTAACGGTTCATGTATTAAGGTGTTTAAACTGATAGCATTGAAGTTTGTTGAACCTATTATTCTTTTCTTGTTGTCTTGTAGAATTTGTTAAACTTGTTCTTGTTTAAATTGTTCTGAATTTTTTATTCAGAATTCTTTATTTCGAGGCTATCTTTCAATATCTCAAAAGGTTTAAATGTTTAATATAATAGCATTGACGTTTGTTGAAATTGTTGAACTTGTGCCCTAGTTGAAATGATTAAACATGTTCTTGTTTTTGTTGAACATGTTCTTTTTTTATGGATAAATTTGTTCTGAAATTTTTTATTCAGGATGCCTTATTTCAAAGCTATCTTTCAATATCTCTAACGGTTCATGTATAAATGTGTTCAACCTGATAGCATTCAAGTTTGTTGAACTTATTTTTGTTCTTGTTGTTTTGTCGGTTTTGTTTAAATTGCTCTTATTGAAATTTTTCTGATTTATTTATTCAGAATACTTTATTTCAAAGCTCTCTGTTAATATATCTAAGGGTTCAAATGTTTAGGTACTCAATTAATTATTTATCAAGTTTTTTGAACTTATTTCTGTTCTTGTTTTCTTGTCGAATTTGTTCAAATTGTTCCTATTAAAATTGTTCTAAAATTTGTATGCTGAATGCTTTATTTCAAAGCTATCTTTCAATATATCAAAAGGTTAAAATGTTTAATGTAATAGCATTGATGTTTGTTATAAATGTTGAACTCGTAACCTTTTTAAAATTGGTAAACTTGTTCTTGGTTTTGTTGAACTTGTTCTTTTTTATGGATAAATTTGGCCTGAAAATTTTTTTTCAGGATCCCTTATTTCAAAGCTATCTTTCAATATATCTAAGGATTCAAATATATAGGTTTTTAAATGAATAGCATTCAAGATTTTTGAACTTATTTATGTTTTTGTTGTCTTGTTAAATTAGTTCTCTAAACTTGTTCTTGTTGACATTTTTTATTCAAAATCCCTTATTTCGAAGCTATCTTTCAATATTTCTAACGGTTTTAATGTGAAGGTGTTTAATTTGATAGCATTGAAGTTTGTTGAACTTATTTCTTTTTTTGTTTTCCTTTTAAGTTTATTGAACTTGTTGTTGAAATTTTTCTGAAATTTTTTATTCAGAATCCTTTATTTTCAAGCTCTCTGTTAATATTTCTAAGGCTCCAAATGTTTAGATTGAAAAATAAAAAAAAAAAACTTAATTTAATAGTTATCAAATTTTTTGAATTCATTTCTGTTCTTGTTGTCTAGTCGAATTTTATCAAATTAGTTTGAATTTTGTATGCAGAATCCTTTATTTCAAAGCTATCTTTCAATATCTCTAAAGGTCTAAGTGTTTAATACAATAGCATTTAGGTTTGTTGAAATTGTTAAACTTGTTCTTGTTCATCTTGAACTTGTTCTTTTTATTGATAATTTTGTTCTGGCATTTTTTCTTCAGGATCTTTTACTTCAAAGCTATCATTCAATATCTCTAACGGTTCATGCATAAAGGTGTTTAATCTGATAGCATTCAAGTTTGTGGAACTTTTTTTTGTTTTCTTGTTGTCTTGTTAAATTTGTTAACTTGTTCTTCTTGAAATTTTTTATTCGCAGTCCCTTATTTCGAAGCTATCTTTCAATATATTTAACGGTTCCAATGTAGAGATGTTTAATTTAATAGTTGAACTTTTTAAAGTTGTTCTTGTTCTTATTGCTCTTGCTGTTGATGAATTTGCTCTGCATTTTTTTTAATCGTAATCATTAATTTCCAAGCTATCTTTCAATATCTGTAACGGCTCAAATGTGTAGATTTTAATTGAATAGCGTTAAAGTTTGTTGAACTTGTTTCTCTTCTTGTTTACTTTTTGAATTTTGATTGAATTTTTATTTATAATCCTTTATTTTAAATTTCTCTTTCAATATCTTTAACGGTTAAAATGTTTAGGTTCTAAATGTAGAACTATTAAATTTTGTTGAGCTCATTTCTTTTCTTGTTGTCTTGTTGAATTTGTGCATATTGTTCTTGTTGAAATTATTCTGAATTTTGTGTGCAGAATCCTTTTTTTTCAAAGCTATCTTTTAATATCTCTGATGGTTATTCTGTTTAGGTTTTGAATTGAATAGCATTCAAGTTTGTTAAACTTATTTCTCTTCTTATTGTCGTGTTGAATTTGTTAAAGTTGTTCTTGTTGAATTTGTTCTGAACATTTTTGTTCAGAATCCTTTACCTCAAATCTATCTTTCAATATCTCTGATGGTTTAATTGTTTAGGTTTTGAATTAAATAGCATTCAAGTCTGTTAAACTTATTTCTCTTCTTATTATCGTGTTGAATTTGTTGAAGTTGTTCTTGTTGAAATTGTTCTGAATTTTTTTGTTTAGAATCCTTTATTTTAAACCTATCTTTTAATATTTTTAACGGTTCAAATGTGTAGTTGTTTAATTTAATAGCATTTAAGTTTGTTAAACTTGTTGGACTTGTTGAACTTGTTGAACTTTTTACTTTGTTGGATATGTTCAAAATTGTTTTTGTTTACATTCTTTCTTTTCTTTGATGAACTTGTTCTAATTTTTTTATTTAAAATTTATTGTTTATAAGCAATCATTCAATGTGTAGGTTTGTAATTGAATAACATTCAAGTTTGTTTAACTTGCCTTGACTAGTTAAACTTCTTCTTGTTCTTACTGAACTTGCTCTGCATTTTTTAATTCAAAATTCTTTACTTTATAGCTATTTTTCAATACCTCTAACAGTTCAAATGTGGATGTTTTTTTTTAATTTGTTGTACTGTTTGAACTTGTTAAACTTGTTAAACTGGTTTTTGTTTTTGATAAATTTGTTCTGATTTTTTTTGGTTTAGAATCCTTTATTTCAAAGCTATATTTCAATGTCTCTTACGGTTTTTTTGCAGGTTTTGAATTGAATAGCATTCAAGTTTGTTCAACTTATTTATGTTCTTATTTTTTTGTTCAATTTTTTTAGCTTGTTCTTGTTAAAATTGGTCTCAAATTTTTTATTCAGAATTCGGTAATTTAAAGATATCTCTCAATATCTCTAACGGTTTAAGCGTGAAGGTGTTGAATAGAATAGCATTAGAGTGTTTTTTTTTGCTTAAGATTTCAAATATTTAGTAAAAAAGTTTTTCTTATATATTTATAACTTTTTCATATAGTCCTTCTTTGTTGAAACACTTAGTATTAAGTTATAAATGCATCTGTTTAGTTAGATTTTTTTTTAACGTTTCTCTTTGCGAATAGAAAATTCGTCCTTTTGGATTGATAATTCATCTTTTATCGTAAAAAATGAATCCTATTTGGTTGAAAATGCAATCTTTCGGATAGAAAATTTTACTTTTTAGTTGCAAATTGTACCATTTTCTTGAAAGTTCGTTTGTTTATGTTGAAAGTTTTAGTATTTCATTATGAATGTAACTGTTTGGATGAAAATTTGTTTTCAAAATTAATCCTTTTTGGTTGAAAATTCATTTTTCTTGGTTCAAAATGAACTTATCTTTTAAAAATTTAATTATTTTCTAAAAAATTCGCCTTTTTTAATCAAAAATTCCAATTTTTAGTTTGGAAATTGATCTTTTTTGTTCAAAAATTCCAGTGTTTTGTTGAACATTTGCCCTTATGGATAGAAAATTTGTTCCTTTTAAAATTAAAATTAAAAATTAAAATTAATTAAAATTAAAATTAATCCCTTTTGGACAAAAATTTAAATATTTGGTTAAAAATTAAACTTTTTTATTGAGAATTAGACACTTTTTTGTTTAAAATTCTACTATTTGGTTAAAAATTCACATTTTTAGGTTGATAATTTATTTGTCTTCTAAAATATTGTCTCATTGGTTTCAAAATTCAACTATTTACTTGAAATGAAAAAGTTTGTAGTTCAAATTAAATCTTTTTTTTTTTTTGTACAAAAATTCGATCATTTTATTAAAAATTTTATCTTGCAGGATAAAATTTTATATATGTGGTTAAAAATTCAATTGTTTTTTTAACAATTAAGTCACCGTTTTTGGTAGAACATTCTAGTTTTTTAAAACATTTGTCTCTTTAGAATGAAAATTCGCCCTTTTGCTTTGAAAATTGGTCTTTTTTGGTAGAAAATACATCCTTTTTGATTCAAAATTCACCTTTCTTGGTTAAAAAGTTAATTGTCTTATAAGAATTTGTTGTTTTTCCTTGAAAATTCGACTATTTGGTTAAAAATTCGTCTCTTTTTGTTGAAAGATCGAGTGTTTCATTATAAATGTACCTGTTTGGTTAAAAATTATTATTTTTTTCAAAATTAATCCTTTTTGGTTAAAATTTTTAGTTTTATTTTAACACTCGTCTTTGTGCATATTAAATTCATCCTTTTTGATTTAAAATTCACCTTTCTTGGTTAGAAATTCAAATCTCAATTGAGAAAACTTTTTTTTGTTTAAAAATTCGATTATTTATTTGAATCAAATTTTTATATAGTTTTAATTTTTAAATAGTCTTTTTTTGTTGAAAGTTTTAATATTTGATTATAATAGTAATTGTTTGGTTGAATTTTCTTTTGAAACATTTGTTTTTTTGAATCGATCGGATTAAAAATTCATTTTTTTATGCTAAATTTGAATTCTTTTTTATTAAAAATTTAATTTTTATGTTTGAAAATTTAATTTTTTTCTAAAGAATTCATTTGATTGGCTCAAAAATTCGACATTTTGGTTAAAACTTCGTCTCTTTTTGTTGAAAGTTCTAGTCTTTCATTATAAATATAACTGTTTGGTTGAACATTAATATTTTTTTTAAATTAATCCTTTGTGGTTAAAATTTTTAGTTTTATTTTAACATTTGTTTTTTGAATCCATCGGATTAACAAATCATTTGTTATGCTAAATTTGAATCCTTTTTGATTCAAAATTTAATTTTTATGTTTGAAAATTTAATTTCCTTCTAAAAAATTCATTTGGTTGGCTTGAAAATTCGACATTTTGTTTAAAAATTTGTCTCTTTTTGTTGAAAGTTCTAGTCTTTCACTATAAATTTAACTGTTTGGTTGAAAATTATTATTTTTTTCAAAATTAATTCATTCTAGTTAAATTTTTAGTTTTATTTTAACATTTGTTTTTTTGAATCCATCGGATTAACAATTCATTTTTTTATGCTAAATTTGAATCCTTTTTTATTAAAAAATTTAAGTTTTAGGTTTGAAAATTTAATTTCCTTCTAAAGAATTCATTTGGTTGACTCGAAAATTCAAAATTTTGGTTAAAAATTCGTCTCTTTTTGTTGAAAGTTGGAGTATTTCATTATAAATGTACCTGTTTGGTTGAAAATTATTTTTTTTTTCAAAATTAATCCTTTCTGGTTAAAGTTTTTAGTTTTATTTTAACATTTGTTTTTATGAATGTAAAATTCGTTCTTTTGGTTTGAAAATTCTTTTTTTATGGTAGAAAATAAATCTTCTTTGATTGAAAATTCACCTTTCTCGTTTAGACATTCAATTGTCATTAAAGAATTCGTTTTTTTTTCTTAAAAATACGATTATTTGGTTAAAGCAAATTTTTAAATATTTTTAATTTTTATATAGTCTTTCTTTGTTGAAAGTTTTAGTATTTAGTTAAAAATGTGACTGTTTGATTGGAATTTTTTTTTTACATTTGTCTTTTCGAATAGAAAATTCGTCTTGTTGATTGAATTTTCCGATTTAAAAATTCAATTTTCTTCTAACCAATTCATTTTATTGACTGGATAATTCTACTTTTTAGTTAAAAATCGGACTATTTTCTTGAAAATTGGTCTCTTTTTTGGAAAATTTGTCTCTTTTTTTGAAAGTTCTAGTATTTTATTATGAATGTAACTTTTTGGATAAAAATTATGTTTCTTTTTTCAAAATTAATCCTTTTTGGTTAAAAATTCATCTTGCTTGGTTGAAAATAAACTTTTCTCTTGAAAATTCAACATTCTTCTAAAAAATTAATCTTTTTCACTCGAAAATTCCACTTGTTTAGGGACCTTTATGAGTAGAGAATGCATTCCTTTAAGATGTGAAATTAATCCTTTTTTGTTAAAAAATTTCATGTTTAAAATTCCAGCATTTTGTTGAAAATTCGCCTCTTTTTGTTAAATACAACTTTTTTTGGTTAAACAAATTTTTGTTTGTTTTAAATATCAGCCATTTTTATGTTTAGGATTTTCTTTTGTTTTCTTTTTTTTCTTTTCTTTTCTTCTTATTCTTTTCTTTTCTTCTTAGCTTGACAGTTCAACTAGTTACAATATTTTATTAAAAAGTTAAGAATTTGTTGAAAATGTTAAATATTCCGAATTGACATCTTAAGAATTAAAAGCATTTCATATTGATTTAAATACAGTCCATGCATATTAATTTCATTTAAAACTTTTCAAAAATGATTTTTATTCGTGTAAACGAGAACAAAATTTAAAAACCGTTAACTTTTTCCGCCAATAAAAATGGTCAACCCCTAAACAAATATATTTAATAAGCGTTTAAGTTCGAAGTCCTTACATCTGTTACATTTTCCAAGTTTTGAAATTTCGCATGAATTAAATTTTTTTAGTAATTACGAAACAATTTTTTTTTTAAAAACCCATATCAAAAATCCCTAATTTTAATACTAAAAATCCAAATATATATATTTAAAACAGAGACAACAGCTGATTCTAGAATTTGATAAACTTTTGGATCCGATTGATTTTATATTTGCCAACCATTTCCTCTCAAAGATTTTCTTCATTTCCTAACCATATTTAGAATTTGAAACCCCATTTTTAGACACTTGTAACACATTCATTGAGTCTCTTATGACGTACAAGACTCAATTTATCGATACCCATTGAAAAGCAGATTGGGCGTGGGTGTAGACGTAGTTGGCAAACGATCACGTGAAGAAAAACAAAATTATTCGAATCTCAGGTCGATGACAGTTCAGGAATTTGTGCGTTTCACGTTTTACGATATCACAAAACTATTTCCGTAATCTCTCAAATATCCCAAATGAAAGCCATTCGGATTTTCTCCCGAAGAGTTGGGTCAAAGAGATTGAATAAATTTTAATTTGTTTCTTAAACTCTAATTAAAAATTGATTAATTAAATGTGGCTCGACGAGGAAAGTATGAATATTAACAAAAAAAGGAAAAAGATGCTAAAATAGTTTCTTATCGAAGAACCAAACATTCCGATTTACCGGAAATTAGAAAATTAATTCGAAAGAAGACTTCTGAGATGTTTGGAAATGTCGATTGTGCTCAAGTTTTGTATGTTTATATTTCTGATTGGGTTGGATTTTTTTTTTCTAATTTAAAAAAAGTTATTTTTAAAAAAATTATGAAATTTGTAGTGAAGAAGCTTCTCTTTCCTTGGCAAATTCGTCTTTTTGATTAAATTTAACTGTTTTATTTGAAAAATTATATTTTTAGTTAGAAATTTTATTATTTGTTTAAAAATTCTATAATTTGGTTAAAAATTCATCCTTTTGAGGTGAAAATTCTACTATTTTGCTGGAAAAAATAAGTTTTTTGAAAATTCTTAAATTTAGTGTTTTTTGATCAAAACGCAAATTTTCTGGTTGAAAATTAACCTTCATTATTCTGCATTCAACTAACTTGTCGAAAATTCGTCTTTTTTGGTTGAATTTAACTATGTTTGATTTAAAATTATATTTTTAGTTGAAAAATGTATATATGTTGAAAGGTTCAATAATTTTATTCAAAAGTCATCATTTTGGTTAAAACTTCAACTATTTTGGTTAAAAATTCGTCTTTTGG
>JAAAKG020020855.1:0-20312 GCA_010014905.2 Druon quercuslanigerum | reverse complement strand
GATATTCTGCACAAGACAAAGCTACAGTTTATCCAAAAAAAGTTATAAATAGTCGGAAAGAGTAAGATTTTGAGAGACTGTATTTTGTAATGCGTATTTTAATACGACGCAAATAAGTTTGTAATTAATAAAGAAAACCATCAGGTTTTCATAACTAAAGAAATTATTTGGGATTTATAACACTCTTTTTATGTAGAGGATATGGTTTAAATTTTCCTTAATATACAGATTTTGGTTAAAATTATGATTTGTGTAATTTGTATTACAATCGCATCACATACCAGTTAAACGCACCGCGCTTCAGGCGATTCGTCGGTCTGGCGCATGGACGCGTTTTCTTTAACAGTGTGAAAAACGCTTAAATTGACCTTTCCCCATAAAATGACCTATATATTTTTTTCAGAGGAGGAATTAAACTTTTTTTATGTCACGAACAAAAAAATATTAAAAATGTCAAATTATGAAAAAACATTGAAAACAAGATAAAATTGAAGAAAATCGGTATAAATCTTCATTAAATATTTTTCGCATAATTTTTTTCAACAAGTACGGAAAAATTGCTAAAGAAAAAATATATGTCCCTTTTTGACAACAATGAATCTTTGACTTTATAAATTTATGAAAACGCTCATGCAGAAAAAAAGCTAAACTTTGAGCCCCTGGATCACTGCAACCTGTGCATGTTAAGGCCCCCCTTTTTGCACATTTCATGTACTCCAATACCCCAACAACTTCACCAAGTTTCATCAAAATCTGAGACATGAACTTTTCGACATTCTGTGAAATTTGGACTTTGGTCGGAATGCGGGCGGAATTCCCGATGGCACTTCCCTGGCGCTTAAGCTATAAAGCCCATTCTGCCACATGTATACACTTAGTCGATGTAAGAAGGGATCTTCTTTTACCAAGACCGTTTTATCGAAGTGGAGGACGACAATCAAACGAGTCCCAAATTGTCTTTATATTTCCGTGACACATTTTTGGGGTTCCCTCTTAAGCGATATAAGGTGTAGCCAAGGTAAGAGTGAACGTGCATAACCATCGAGTTGATTGAAGTCATATTTAGTGAAGGGCGTTAACTTTTTGTAATTGGCCAAACTACGAGTCTCAGTGGAACAATGGGAGTAAAGGAAAAGTGGAGGAGATGTCTGGCCTTAGTTCAAATAAAAATATAAGAATCTGTATAGGGAGAAGTTGACAAGGACAGATGTGAGTAACATAAAAATGATACAATTTTAAATAATCATTGAATATAAGAATTTATGGAAAACTTCAAGTCTATTGGGTATGTATATATGTGTTGAAATTAGAATACAAGAATGGAACCTTACATAGAGACTACATACATGCCTATATGCCCACAGCGCAAGTCAAGTAAAAGCTGGAAACTTGTTAAATAATTTATTTTAAAATAAATTACATTTTAAACAATAATTCGGCCCGAATGAAATTTTGTATACATCAAATATAAACTTCCTCATGTGAAGCGTATGCATAAAATAAACTGTACCACGTGGTTTAAGTCACAAGTAAATGTATCTCACAGGCAATTATATTGAATGATATATTCTAACAAAAAAAAATTATTAGTACCTAATTTCTAGTAGCAGTCAAATGAAATGAATAATTACAGAAGAATAGTGCTTGAAATGGCCATACTCTCATTAGGTAATTTAAAGCATCAAATATCTTTTTACAGTTGTCTGTCATGTCCAGGTATAAATCGTTTTTTGTCACTTGTATATAATGATTAGAAGGCTTCGGGAATGGGCTTGTCGATCAGTAGGCGAAAAATAAGCTCTTTCATACCGGTACACGGCGGTAATGAGTAACTATTGAAAAGGTTAATTATTGAAAAGAATGCTAATACATTATATTGCATTCTATCTTTTTCCTGAGAAACCCCGGTTTTTGATCATCAGCCACGGACTAAACCAAGTGGCGGATGAGTTTAAGATCTTAGTAAAATGAATGCACTGTTAAAAATATCTTGCGACGTTGCTGGAGTGCACAGACGATTAAAACTATGGTGTCATTTAAAGTTGCTCTTGTACTGGTGTAGTTCTTGCACCGCGGTATTTTTTACAAAATAAATGCCAACTGAATACAACTTCGATTTCAGGATAAAACTAATTTTTGTAGTTTTCTAGTGTGTATGCTTGTATACAATTTAAGGGTTAAAATACAAACTACTTTCCATATTCATGAAGTGTTCTCTAATGGTTTATAGGATATCCATTTCTTACGATATTACCACCATCATATTTTATATTATCTTATCTTCAATCACCAAAATCAGCTGCCACATCTTTAATAGATGAAGCACGAAACCAATGGAGAGTGAGTCTGTAGACAAAAATCAAGTAGACAAGGTGACAAGTCCGACACCATGAGATACTCATTGGCCTCCTCGTAAGACAGATTCGTTGATTTTTTGTTTTGTTAAGAACGCTGTAAAGGGTGCATTAAAATATACCCTGGTAAGCTTCTCAGGCTCTGGCTTTTTTTATTATTATTTCGTGCTGGGCATGCTATCACAGACTCTCGCAAATTGTGCACAGGCATGCTGCTGGAACTCTGTAAAACGCGTCACTTTGCTAAAAAAAACTGGATGCGCTTTGTAGGCTGCCGAGCCATAGCCAGTTTTCCACTATGTGCGCTGGCCGGACTGTCGCCCAAAACCCTATGAGACTGTATTTTTGAAAAGACCAAGTTAATCTTAACTTTTTAACGCTATATAAATAAAGGAGAATTATTCTGGTATTTTGAGGTATCTCAAAAATTTTAATTTTGTCCCATAAAAGATTCTAATGGTATTATCTTTCTCATACAATTATTGATTCCGTCAGAATGAGTGGCCTTTGTTATACCGACAATTTTTCAGATTTACTCCTTTATACTTTCTCATTCGTTTATCTGGTCCCCTCCAGTTCTTCCATGCGCTTCTTACTAAATCTACACTTATCTAAAATCTGTATAACAATATCTTGCCAGCTTCTTTATCCTCCTTTTCCTACGTCATTTCTCAATCTAAAGCGTGTTATTCTATAATCAAGAATCCTAGGTGTGGACATTCAGAATTAAGGGGTGTGAGGGCAACATGATAGTTGAAGATGCGCGATGGGTCAGCAAAATACTGTTGATTCTCTTTGATAAGCTGTTTTGACTTGTCCAGTGTGTCATCTAGATCCTCAGTTCTTAATCAAACTCTCGAACCCTTCCCGTTAATGGTCTACCAGATGTTATGTAGGGAATCACATACTGCACACGGGCGACACTCTGTTATACCCATCGAAACTTCTTCTTCAGGTGACGTTAGTATCTTTTGTGCTTCTGATACGAAGTCGGTTTTAGGCTTAGGAAAAACCTGGATTTTTATGTTCCTTTTCGTCTTAAAATTGCGATCATCTCTTAGGAAGTGTGTGCTTTGCGATGTTAATTTTAATGTCGCTTCTTTCTTTCGATATTCGGCTTGTCCATACAACAGTTGGGAAAACGCTCCGGGTGAATATCTCTTTTTCATGAAGTAGATGGCTTGATTTCGTAAAGACGGTTGCGAAACATATTAAAGACGTGCTTGCATGTATTACTGTACAAAAAAATTTAGTATGCATTTTTGATGACGATAATTGTGGCAGGTAAAATTTTTTATTTAAAGTTTTGTAATCTGCAAGGATTGTTTTTGATATACATAAGTTTGGCCAATTTTATGAATAGAGGAAATTAAATCTGTCCAGTATTCGAATTTTTCCAAACAAATTTGTAAAAGGAAGTACTTATCGATACAGTTTAATTCAAAAGTAAATAATTAAACTTGAATAAAGATTAGAATTGTCTTTGTAATTGATAAATTGTAATATTATCCTGTTATCATCGGAAATCGATTTTGTTTTAACTTGTGAATCTACTGAAAATTGTATGAACTTTTAGTAATAGTAATGTTGCACTCCAAACTTATCTCAACGATATAGATTCTCATAGAGAAATTCGTTCAATTTGCGTTTACTGTGTCTTTTTCTGAAAATGGTGACATCCATGCCAATAGCAGAATGGCACCTGGGTGAGGTGTCGCGAACGATGACTCTGGGATACTAAGCGGCCGCATAGAGTACGCAGCTTTATCTTTGCACGCGGGCTCTACAAAGATAGACGATTCCCTTTCCCTAGCTATTCGCGGGACGAAACTTGATAACGCCAAGCACAATTGTAGAAAGTGAATTTAAAAATAATAGAACGCGCAGGTTTCTCGACAATGGATTGAGCAAGAATGCTGACTGCTCAAGAGTTGGGGGACCCAATCTAGACAAAGACAATACGATGGACCAGCGGATTCTCAATACTTTTAGGTGGACAAATTGACTTTATGACGACCTATTTACATGGCACGACTGAATGTTCAACTACAAGCAGTCTATCAGCACAGTCAAGGTTGGACAGTTCGCGCGCAAACTTAGGATCCGTCATAGAACACTCAACGAGTCAAAGCTGCTGACCATCAGGCTGACTATTCAGAGAAAACGAACAGTTTTCCTCTAACCAATCTCGACTCTTTCAAAATTATCCAATTACTGTGCTAGCACCCAAAACCAGAGAAGGTAAAATCATTTTTAAGAGAATTCTACGAAGCCCAGCTTCCCGTAAAAGAATATTCTGAGAACATAAAAGGCCAAAAAGAGCCGCGCAGTGCCTTAATAATTCAGAATAAGTCCTGAGAAGAAATGCCTACCCATCATTAACGAGGAGGCGGAAAAGTTATAATAGGTATGAAGAAATATTCAGCTTCGGGGCCAGATGATATCAAGACGTTCTGGTGGCTTTTTCCTGATCATCAAATTCACTCAATTGCAGGCCGTAACATCATATCTAACGTTCGTGACACATGGTTACAGCTGAAATTTTATAGCGCTTTTCCGGGAGCGGGTGAAATTTTTAGATCAGCACCTGCTCCCGGTGAAATCTCGCTGTTATCCTGATGACAAACTTTAAACTATATGCAAATTGGATTCTCCTTCAATGGAAAATCAAGAACCAGTACTTACAAGTCGTTAAAAATTCCATTCTGGTTCGAATCTTTTACGTCTATCTGGCCAAGTTGTAACGAATTATGGTAGTTTCATTAATTAATATTTTGAATGGCGTGTATCTAATTTAAATATCCGTTTTAAATTACAGGTGATACGAGGAGAGTCGAAGCACGTTTCAACTCGTAGAGGTTCCAGCCCGTTCCTATATAATTTTATTCTAATATAATTATGAATTAAATTAAATTATTAAGATTAATTAAGATTAATTAAATTATGAAGAGTAATAAGTGAATCAACTAGCGATCGCAATTCCATTTTCACACAAGCTTTAAAACTTCTACTTTGACTCATGTGACGACAATTTTCTTTCGAGATAAAAGTATTTCTCAGCGATTCATTATATCAAGTTTAAATAACTAACTTGCCTGTAAATTTTTGGAGAGAGGAATCAGCCACACATGTCCGTCGCCTGTCTGAGTCATTTTTTCACTGCAGCAAATATTGCGATCAGTAACAGCAATCGAACCAGGTAATGTATTTACACTGCCGCCATGCAGCAAAATCACATCGCTGAACATTACACTGCTTTTCCTCCGATAATGTACATTAGGAGGACATAGAAGACTATTGTTCATCTAAAATAAAGATAATACAACATGAGGACTGAAAGATCAGCATATCAAAACAATAGTTACCTTTTTCCATGTTTAAACTCATTTTCACGGTTAAAGCAGTATGTAGGTATGAAAGAGCATAGAGGTGTGTGGCTAGCATGGAGCTGTTATTAAATACAGTTAAGAATTCAACTGCGTTTTTATCTTCGTAATGCAAGTTTACAAAATGGATAGTGTTACATGACCTATTCGCTTATTTAAAAAAACAAAGGGAATTTTAAGTTTACAAAAAATTGCTTTTAAGATGCCGCACATGAGTTGAATCGAAATTGATAGATTCTCTTCTATAAATATCAAAATTAGCCATGTAAAATAATCTGAGGACCTGAACGACCATATTCACAATATTTGTTATCGTTACATACAGACTACCAAGGTTGTAAACATTTAGGCAGCTCTTAAGGCGACCTGAGGGACCAACAAAGATTACAGCTACAGCAACTGTGTCCTAACCTTTATTGAATTATACGCTACCGCAGCTAGCAAATTAGAGGTGGAAGCCCGACTCAATTTTTGGGGGAGGGAGGTAAATGCCAGGTGAAGGTGAACTTTTGCGAAACACGGTGTTAACTTTTCCACAATCTTCGCTAAAAAAACTTTAAGTGGGGTTTCAATGTAGATGAGAGTTCAACGGCTCAGGAAAGGGGATGTCGGCGCTCAACGTAATTTGTTCGTTATCAAAATCTAGAATTAATGATAGTGCTGCTTTTCGCTTGACAGTTCTTATGGTGCGAAGGGGGTTATATAGTAATAATCTGACATAATCCAGTCATAAGCTGTGGGTTTTATGCATGCTTCCCCTTCCCCTTAGAACAAAAGATAAATAATCTATCTATCTACTTATATCTGCCTCTCGCCTCCATATTTCTCTGCACCTAACTCCCAACTATTTCCTCTCTCTCCTTATCTCTCTCTCTCTTAGTCTCTCTCCGAGTTACTTCATATACTTCAATGTTAGGAGAGTTTGTTCGGAATGATTATTTTGACGTTGCATTCATAACACAAGCTACCGACCATATGCTCATAAAAATGGTACAATAAAAAACAAAAGCGAAAGAGAAAACATCAAGGTGAAACCTCTAAGGTATTGTACATTGGATGTCTTCATCTAGGGTCTACTGGAAGTAATGTCAAAATTCGTAGACAACAGAAAGACAAAAGAATTAAACGAGTCTTTGGAATAAACATCACATATGCATGAAAGGAGAAATTGGGCGCAAAAATGTAAACCCATCGTCTCATTTTTTTCACGTCTCCAGTAAGGAATCAAAAGCATCCTCTAAAGGGCTACCGAGTCATTTTTCGAACGAAATGGAATTTATTGATATTTCCAAAGTGACTGCGTGCGCCTTGCTCTACATACGAGATGTGTTACCCAATACTTATATGCTCCTCACCTCTATCGAAATGAACCAGTTTTCTTAAAATGTATCCTGAAACGTACACGGAAATATTTTATCGAGGTCCAATTCTGCAGAACCATCTAACCATTCTGCACCATTCACAAGCAAGCTTCACCCACAATTAGGATTTGATACTTAACAAACAGGAGTGGTTGCAGATATAATTAATCATTAGGCTGGGCCGAAAATACGACATTTTTTCAAATAATAAATTCTAGTGCTGACTTTTAAATAAGTATGTTAAAAATTATCATATATTACTGGAAATAAAAAGCTATAATTACTTTTTCAAAAATGTTCTCGACATTAGGTCAATAAACTTAATGTGTAGAGTTATAAAAACTGCCCTACGAGTAAGAAAAAAATGTTCTTTTCCTTGAACACTTTTGGCCCGAAGTCAGTGGGGCTTAAAACCGGAGTTTATAATTCGATGAATAGGATGAAACTGAGAATAATGTTTGTTCCAAAACCATATTTCGCTACCCATTCTTAAGAACCTGTTCATATCTTCCAACTTTGATTTTCCTCGAAATTGCACCGTTGTTCGAGCGCTGTTACTTATTTTTTACTTCCCAAAAGATACGAGTTACCTAATATTTTATTTGATTAAAAGCTGTTCCTCGCTTTGGAATCTGATTTTGCATAAACTAGAAAACTGGGATGTGGATAAGTACGAAATTATCAGAAATAATTTTAAAATTTCAGAAATTACGTTTTGCAAGTTACATAGATATTTATTGATTAAAATACAAATATATAAATGACTAAAGCCATAAATAAGGAATATAAAAGAGTTTACATTAAAAATATTATTTGTAAAACTCGGATTATCTTGGATACTCTTCTTGACGAAGCTTTGAACTACGTCTGCCGGTTTCGTTCATTTCACTGTTTGCTATATTATTGTGAGTTTTAACTCTCTGACTGCTTTAAAAGCTGCAGTATTTATATAGATTATTCATGTCAACTTTTTCAAAGGAGTGAATGATATTCGAAGCAGCGGTAGGTCACTTTTCCAATCAGCTTCTTTGCTCGTTGACATTGAAAAATAGGAATTGTTCAAATATTCAATTGACATTGGGCATTATTGATATATTCATGTTTTGGTAAACGAATTCCGAGGTTCCAAGATGGTGATAGGTTCTGGGAGTAGTGGCAAGTCTGTATGAATTGGAATATCCAGAAAGAATATACATAAAATAGCCCAGTAGTCAAAATGTATGGTACCCATTCTTAACTGCCACATAAGATAGGGACTTTAGATTTATCAGTATATTTTTTTAGTAGTGCATGGTGAGGATTATCGAGTAAAGCTTTAAATGATATTGCATACTTTCAAAGGAAGTGCAGGTGCAAAGTGCACATGTCAGCAGTCGTAGACGTAGTAGCCACTTTTAGGTAGTTATTATGTTCAATAATTAGGTTCGTTCCTTTATATAGAAATAAATCGCGCGTAAAAGTCTTCACAATAATTATGTATAGGGCATTATTTCTCAACTACCAAATGTCTGCACGGGTGACAACACGTAACCTCAACACCAGCACGGGTGGCTTCAGAAGCATGTAACTCGCTTTTTAATCACACGTTTTAAGTAATGATTATCCTCATCCTACTATAAAGTGGAATTATAGGTGAGCTGATGGGTAGTAGAGGCTACAGGGAGGATTAGGGAGAAATAAGCTCGGGAGGGAAGCATGGATGAAATTACGGTAGCAGGTGAGGTAGCGCTGGAGTGACAGTAGCTACACAGTACGCAGATTATACTTTTGATGGATTCAGATGAGGAAGTATTCTGCACGCAGAAAAGTGACATGTAAAAATGTCAATATAGGAAAGCAGTAGAGAAGGAGAGATTGAGGGCGGATAGTTTTGACTTAATCAAATTGTTTTTAAAGACGCACATGGATAGGGCAGAAAGAAGAAGTACGAAAGAAAATAAATAAATAGTATATAAAATATAGTATAGAAAAGACGTCAATAACGTTTAACATAGAGGCAAGAAGAAAGAGGAAAGGAAATAAAACGAGAAATCAGAAAAAATAGCGGAACTTAGAAAAGAGATGCGAAAATGGGAAAAGGTGAGGGAAAATTTAGAAAGAAAGATAAAGTCTTTATAACAAAAATTAGAAAAATAGGATGAACGTAATAAAAAGGTGGAAAATTTGGAAAAATTAGTATGGATAAGGAAAATAGAAAGAAGATAAAAAATAAAATAAAAGATGATGAAAGGAAAAGAAATAGAGTGATAAAGGGTCTAAGATTAGAAGGGGAATATGCGGGACCGAACTACATCTAATGGCACAATCCGTCCCTAAGAGTGCTTTATTACCATATATGTCACCATATATGTGTCGGCCGCGTGATCTGCGGGTTCATAAAGGAATGCTCTTTTTCATTTATTTCCTGTTTCCTAACCATTCTCAAAAAGAAGATCGCTGCGATTTTCAATTGTATAAGCTGTATTTAGAACAATTCGGTGAGGAGGATACTGAAGATTTGGAAGTCTGCGTCCACCTTGACGGCTTGAGATGTATCAACGCAGAACGGACGAATTGATATACAAGCTCATATGCATATGCATAATGTTACGCGTAGCGATATCAAGGGCTGTAAGGTTGTTCTTCGTCTACTGCACCAGCTCAAATGAGTAGTGTGGAGCTGGATTGGCGAGCATGTTGATCACCGTACCTTGTTCAGCGACGACATTAAAAGATCAAATCTTTCGAAGAAGATGGTTTTGAACAGAGAATCTGCAACTAGCATGCTTGCTGTCCCGGTTCTACTCCACTGATTTAGTGTCATTCAGTGAACGAAGAACATAAATTTCGTCCTTGATATGGGCTACTATGAGATCATATGTGCCGAAGGGCTTGCATATCAATTTGATCGTTCCGCGATTATACATCCTAAGCCGGCAAGGCACGCGCTGACTTCTGAATCTTTAATATCTTTATAACCAAATTGTTCTGGGTGCTACTTACATGCTTAGAATTAAAGAGATCCTTTTCTTAAACTAGTGAGGAAACACATGCTGATTGGCCTTCGGTCTGAATTTTAACATCAGAAGTGTAATATTAGAAGAGGGAGTTGAAGCAAGCAGTAGAAAATGTGCTAAAAAGAATACATGCTAAAGTAGAGGTTGAAGAAATTCAAAATGTAGGAAATGAAACGCAAAGAGGGAAAAAAATTGTATTAGTGAATCTAAAGAAATGGGAACATAAGAGGGACGTGATAAAAAAGAAGAGGATGTTATATGGAAGCCTGTATAGAATAGAGGATGATTTGACATGGTTGAAAAGGAATACGCAGTATAAGTTAAGGAAGATGGAAGAGAAAATAAATAAGAGAAAAAGAACGTGGTTTATGTATGGCAAAATAATCTAGACGAAGATTGGAACGAAAAAAGAGAACAGATAGCAAGAATTAAAGTGCCGGGAAAATAGGCACACGGAGCTTATGAGGAATTTGACACAGTGGGATATAGTAGTAATGATGAAGACAATGGGAACAATCGTAATGGGCGTGAAGAATGAAGGTATAACAGAGGAGGATAAGAAAGAAAGGAAAGAACAAAAAGAAGGATTAATAGTAGAAGAGGTAAAGATGGGATGAGAGAAGTGGAAGGTAAAGGGGGTTTATGTGAACGCTGATATGCAGAAGCAAGCAGAGGAGATGAAAGAAATGATAGAGCAGGAAATAGAGGATGAAGGGAACAGGGAGGAGCGAGAGGAAGAAAATACAAAGAGAAGGTAATGAATGGGGAGGAAAAGAAATGGTTAAAGTGCTTGGAGGAGTTAAGATGATTTATCTTAAATGGAAATATAGAGCGAGATGAGTAAAAAGAATATAAACGCTCAGGAGGAAAAAGGGGAACAATAATTGATAATGTGATAGTAGATGATAAGGTAAGAGAAATGGTGAAGAAACAAGAGGCTGCAGATTATATTGATTCAAATTTTTTTCCCCTAATAGTGACATTAGATGGAAGAAAAAAGTAATAGCAATATGGGTAAAAAGAACAGAAAAAGAGGATTGGTCGATGGAAGGAAAAGAACAGTTTAGAGGAAATGTCAGAAATATCAAAATGTATAAGGGAAATGTTGGCGAGGAGTTGAAAAAAAAAACGTAGGAGAAATAAGACTCGGATCAGAGTGCATAATCAAAAGGGATGGCAGTAAAGAAGAGAGAATAAAGAAGTAAGAAAGCAATGGAGAAGAATATTAGGAGAAAAGAGAAGAAGTGTACTAAGTTGTGTGGTCAAAAGAAAGAGGATGAGAATAAAAGGTTTAAGGAAGAGACGGAGAAGGCAACGGCGGAAGAAGAAGTCTGGAAGATAGTAAATACAGAAAGAAAAATAAGAAAAAGAGTAAACCAGGATATTAAACCGGTAAAATGGAAAAAATATGTCATTAATTTCATAGAAGGAGCAGAGAGATAAGTTAAGAAAGGAGGAAAATATGATAAAGAAAAATATGAGGAAAAAGGCATAACATGGGAAGAAACAGTCAAGGTTTTCTTAATAATGGAAGATGGAAAGGCACCTGGTATAGATGAGATTCCAAATGAGGTCAGGAAATGTGGTGGGACTATTATAAGGGTGTGACGCTTAAGCCAACATTGTATAAAGTATGTAACCGTATGTTTGTATATGTGTCTGTATGCAGCTTTGTTCTATTTACCACATCTCGTCAGGGTGCTGACATAATCTTAAAAGACTTCATCAAACTTTTTTTCCGAGCCCGGGGTCAGACAATATTTTGAGGTCGCTGAATCCTAATCTAAAGTCCAAAACATTCCAGCTCGTCAGGGTTTTGAAGTAAACTCAAAAAACCTCATAAAACTTTTTTCCAAGCCCGGACGTCAGATCATGTTTACTATTGCATCTCCATTCTAATCCTTAAATTTTTTGAGTTCATGTACTTATGTCATTTGATTTTTATTCTAGTCATTTAAATAGTAATTTATTCTATTCGTTAAGAATTATACGCATAATTTTTCATATCATAGAAGTATACAATTTATTTATCTAATTATTCAATTATTATTGGTAAGCATTCCAAAAGTTTTGTTTTGACAAAAGCCCTTGTAAGGACTATAGGATGTACAAAACGGAATCGAGCAACCTCCTCTCGATGTACATTAGGTAGCCCTAATGCTGACGGTCCTATATACCTCTGCTTTGTGGCGTACATAGTTTTTATGTGTTGAACTGACATTTGTTTAATATACGGTTAAAGTGAAATTGCTGAAGCGTTAAATATCTTAGATTACGGAGTGTTTTGAAGTTTATGTCGAATCCCTGGCAAGCTGAGGGTTTTTGGAACTCATATTCGGATTCAGCGACCAAAAAAAGTATAATAAACATGGTCTGTACCCCGGACTAAAAAAGAATTGCGTGAGGTTTTTTGAGGTTATGTCAGAACTCTGACGTTCTGGGGGTTTTTAGACGTCGGATTCGAATTCAGTGACCCCAAAAACATATAGTAAGCATAGTCTGACCTACAGACCCGGGAAAAGATTTTTTTCTGTCTGTGTTATGAAATTTTGACTAATTGTATGTCCAAATGATATCCAGATCTGGTTCTACTTTGAACTAGATCAACCTATTATCAACCGCTAGCACCGATTTATAATATTCAAAAAAAATATATTTATTCTGTTTGTATGTGAAAACAATTTTCCATGTAACGTTTTGAGTCAGTAATACCCATTTATAATTTGAATTTTAAATTTGTAATTTATAATTTATCATGTTTATAGAAGGAGAAGTTTTTCATATTGTGAGTGTAAAGTAAGAGAAACCCTTCGCGACCTTCCACGACGTAGAAGCCCTGTTTTTTTAATTTGTAACAAAATAATTTTCCTCGTTTTGTGAGCAAATTTTGTTTCACATTGGAAATATTACCGTACTCTATTTGATGGAATTACACGCTTCTTCGAGACGCGTCGATTTCCCTATTGACAAATATTCGATAACCTTTTATGGTCAATCAATAGCGATTTAAAAATTTTACAAAAAAGGTGACAGTGTTAAAAGAAGGATTTTTTTATTTCGAACATAACCCATTTTAATACCTACGAGAAAGCGAATTGCTCATAATATTACCACGAATAGATATAGCTATAATAGTTCGCAGCATCATCTTAAGTTTTTTCATTCGTTTTGCAAAGTTTTTAAATTACTATTTTTTTAAGTTGTTATTTTTTAATTTCAAAAAATACCAAAATTAGGAGTTTTTCTAATTTTTTAACTTTTTATTAATTTTTTAAATTTAAAGCATTTTTTTTAGTTATATATACTATCCATAGTTTTTGGTATTACGTACTAATAAAAAATACAAATTTAAATAATATAACTTTGGTTTACGTTATCCTGGTTTGAAAATAAACAAAAATGATATTTTTAAGATTATGTTGATTAATTTTTATTATTATTGTCTTATTGGGCTGTCCATTAGGTTGGCTCAAGAACACATTCTTTTTAGAGTTCAAAAATCCCCCCATTTTATTCCAAATCCGAAAATGTAAATGCTGTAATTTTTTTGTATTTATTTTTTTTTATTTTAACAGGTGCCGGTTTTGACTTGAAGTTTCTAATGTAAAATTCATGGGTAAAAATCACTTTTTGAGTTTTTAGAATAATTTTTTAGGGTTTAAAACAATGTGACGGGAAAGTATAGGGGCTTGTAGAGAATTCTCCAACGAAGAATGTTATGACTCAGACATATGGGTTTGAGATCCCTAACCAAAAATGTCAATTCTTCATGAAATCGACTTTCTGAGCATTGTATTCTGTTTTTTTTTTATCTAAAATTATTAATATTTGTCTAGTGAAGTATTTATTATCATTAGTTAATTAATCATTAATTATTTAAACAATTTGAATTTGTTTAAATAATTGTTTTCACAAATTTGTTTTCTCCATAAAATTATTACTATTAGTCTAGCAGAATATTTAATAACATTAGTTCATTAATTTTTAACTGTTTAAACAAATGGAATTTGTTAAAATCATTTTTTTAATTCTTTTTTTCCCTAAAAATTATTACTATTGGTCTAGTGGAATATTTACCAACATTAGTTCATTAAATATTAATTATTTAAATAAATGGAATTTGTTAAAATAATTTCATTTTGAATTTTAGAAAATAAAAATAATTACTGCGGGTCTAGTTGAATATTTATCAATATTGGTTTATTAATTTTTTAATTATGTAAACAAAGTATTAGTTAAATAGTAATATTAGTTAAAAATAAATAATAATTTTATGTTTTAACAATTTAAAAATATTGGAAAATAAATTTAGGTCACTTAATGGAAATAAACTACCAGTTCAACGAGTTTTTGAAAAAAAACATTTTCTACAAAAATGGGATTTGTTTACATAATCAAAAATTGATTGACCAATGTTGTTAAATATTCCACTAGATCAATAGTAATAACTTGCATTAGAAAAACTTCAGAAACATAAAAACAACATATTCCAGTTGTTTAAACCATTAAAAATGAATAAACTAATGTTAATGAATATTCCACTAGACCAATAGTAATAATTTGAAAGAAAAAAATTGAATTTTCAAGAAAACAAAATTTAAAGAAATTCCATTTTTTAAATAATAAAAAATTAATTAAATAATGGTAATAGATATTCCACTAGACCAATACTAATAGTTGTATGTATGTATATTTAATCTCTCCCTTTCACGGGTTTGAGGGCCTCCGCTCCCTGTACATATCCATCCTTAGATGGAGCATTATTTGTAACTGCCCCAACTTTAAAAGTCATGTTCTTTGATTGCCTTTAAATTCTAGAAATATGTTCGCCCTAAGTGGTGAAGGGGGAAGGGGGTGAATTTTCTACATCAATGATTGTACTGGTGGCTTCAAAAGCCTATAACATAGTTTCTAATTACGCGATTAAAATTTTTTATGAGGGGTTTAACAACTATTTTATACATACATATATTCTCTATTATCATTTATAACAAAAAATAAAAATTTATTAATTATTCAAATTAATTAATTTTTTAATTCAAATTTTTTCGCAAATTACGGCTCTTCGATTCTCGGGCTTCACGGTCCAGCATACCGCAAAACAGTTTTAGAGTATACTAGTTTGGTTAGTTATTTACTTAAACTTAAAATTATCTTAGCTCATTAAAAACATATTAAAAAATGTTTTAAAAACCAAGCACCTCTAATTGTTAGAGGCGAGGAGGCTCAAAAAAATTAAGCACCTCAAATTGTGAGAAGCAAGGGGACTCATCAAAATCAAGCACCTCGAATAAAACTAATATATATCAAAATTGTTTTGCGGTATTTTGGAGTGAGACACCCGTGTTTTTAGTTATTAGTAAAAAAGTTAAGCTTTTGTAGAAAAGTGCTGTTATCCAATAACAAGTATTTCTTCGTTAGACTGAATGGTGGCCCCTACAGAGGCCGTTGATTTAAGTTCTCGGCGAAGTTGAAGGAGTTTGCATTCCCTAGTCGGCGTTTCGGCTTCGGGTATTTAGAGTGCGTATTCCGGCGTAAGGCTAGCTGGCGCCTAGAGAGCTCGTTACAAGGCTGAGGTGGCGCTCTACGCGTAACTGGTGTAAGGCACTCCAGCACAGGACACGGGCTGGTCTTTTCGGATGTGGCCGGTTCCTTTTCGACGGAAGGTGGATCTTCCTCGTTTCTTGGCGCCGTGCGTTATCCCGCCGCGCGAAGTTCTCGGTGCTTGGCTTCAAGGCGAGCAATGGCGCGGGCACGCTTCTGTCGAGGATTTAGCGCCATGAGATGGCCTCTGTTGGTTTGCGTGCTGCGTTCGATGAATCTAAATTCTGGGACTACCTGCCAGCTTATAATGTAATCGGGAAAGTAGTAAAAAGAATTTAGGGCTACGATACTTATATTTAGATATATCCGTCTATCTATCTATCTAACTATTTCTCTATCTAGCTACGTGTCTATATATCTATCTATCTATATAATTTAATGTTTTACATTCGAACCGACGCAGGAACTCCACGGGCGCCGACCTAAGCAACTATAACATAAAAAAGTCTTATCTTAAGAGAAATATTATAATCAAATATGCGTAAATATGCTCGGCATTGTGGGGTACCAACTCTATTCTTTCCCTAAAAATCCTACTGCTCTTCGTTTCGGAATAATCTGGCCAGCTTATTTCACAATGAAAACAAATAGGACGGAATTATTTTTTCTTCTGGTGATAGCACTGAGCGTTCGTTTTAAATCGTCGGATACAACAGCGAGAGGAGGAGAGGAAGAGAGGAAGAGAGAGCGCGAGAGAGAGAGAGTATAGAGGCGGTAAAGGTGACAGAGTATGAGAAAGAAAGCAAATGGGCGATAGATCGCTATGGAAAAGGACGAGAAAAAAAAGAAAACGCCGCCGGCATTTGCCACTTTCACTTGATGGTAAATGGTAGGGATACTCGGGAAATTTCAGTGCTGTGACTCATCGAGTCTTCTGCCGATCCAATTTTTAAGTTTCCTGGGGCTTGAGTGAGATCGTCATGAACCGATCGGTGAGACACAAAATTGTTACAGTATCCGGCGGCTAGTTGAGTCGTGGGGCTAAGCTTGCTGCAGGGATTCTCAAACCAACACGGTATCTCGCTATCGGTTTTTGGTATTTTGCGCTGAAGGCGTATATCACTTTCTTTTGCGACA
This sequence comes from Druon quercuslanigerum, assembly GCA_010014905.2. Taxonomy (NCBI): domain Eukaryota; kingdom Metazoa; phylum Arthropoda; class Insecta; order Hymenoptera; family Cynipidae; genus Druon; species Druon quercuslanigerum. The sequence goes on along the minus strand of JAAAKG020020855.1, from coordinate 3,534 downwards.
AAAAATTCTAAGAACCCTAAATCGCGAAAAAAATTAAATAAACAATTAATTAATTTAAAAATTAAAATTTCTTTTTGTCATGAATAACAATATGGGATGAAAGTATGTGAAAAGCAGTTTTTAAAACCCTCATGCAAAATTTAAATCGCGTAATTTGAAACTATGTTATAGGCATTTGAGGCTATCCGCATAAGTGTTTGGTGAAAAATTTAAGCCCCTACCACTTAGGGAGGGGTGATAATCCTAGTCTATAGATTTGCGGATTAAGTACTATTGGATAGGTGAAAATATTCACAGAATTTAAAGAGAATCAAAGAAAATTATTTTTAAAGTTGCGGCAGTTCAGAAATAAGGCCACATATGACATTTATTTAGTTCGTACTAAAGACAGAAGCTATGAACCTCTTCGGAATATGCATAACGAAACTATCAGCTTCGCACCGTCTAACCGTCTTCAGATGTGCATGCGTCAAATGCCAGCAGGCACTTCAGTTGCGCGAAGGCGTCTAGGAAAAGCATGACTTCGACTTACAACTATATTTTTATGCGGACTAGTAGAGCCGTAGACGCAAGAAACGAGCGGGCGTCAAGAACTTGGGGCTTACAGCTGGTTTTTGTAAGCCTCTTGTTCTATTTACGAATACTTTTATCATTCCTTAGTTTATAGCCTAATATCAAAAAAGTTATTGAATTAACAAATTTATGATTTTCGCAAATTAAAAACTAGCTCAAAAAATTGTCAATTGGTTCAATCGAATCAAAATAGATTTTTCGACCGCAAGATACCCCTTTTGGCGGACCGTCACATGTAAAAAATTACCTGACTTGAGCAGTTGATCGTCTCGCTGCAGTTTGAAAAGGAATGCAGTTGATTAGTCCCAGTCCTCGGGCACTTTATCCCAGGCAGATCTATTTCCAAAACTTCTGGACTTGCGCAGGGTGCCATAAATGGTTTTCGATTTCTTTCGCTACTTCCCAAAACCGTCATAAATTTTCGCGTAGCACCATAAACAATACTGCCAGCTGAAAGGAAAATAAGACAATGTTGTATTGAACTATGAAATCGGGCTTAAAGTATATGATTTTTTTACAAGAAAGGGGAAGAGGGTCTCGGTCTGTCCACAATAGGAACCAGAACCTTGTACCTAAACGAATTTTATGGTCAAAATTCTTATATAAAGAAGTGACCTGCAATTTGGAAAAATTCAATCAATACAACTGTTTAAGATTTCAACGACATCTCCTTTCTTCCGCGGTCGAGGCTAACTTTAACGTCATGCAAAACCCTGGGTTTCTTTCTCGTCCACCTGCACGTCCACTGTGGCATTCCATGGATTTATTTTGTAAATACAGTCATTTGACTTCATTTGATTTCGCCCCTTGTATTTTTGTTGTATATGTATAAAAATATCGTGAGGACATTTTGGTCTTGAGGAAGAGGGCTCAAGAATCTCTTCATATCATAGCGTCATCGATTAGGATTCGCTGTTCCCTCTTTTTAGCGAGGCTCCTACAGTCCAGACACATTCACACTACTCCCTTCAGGCTGATCTTGATTCTATTATGGTATGTTTTCCTTCAAGGACACCTACAAAAACCGAAATTACCAATAAAGAGGTAATTGCGCCCGATTGAAGTACGAATTTTAAAGGCGAATCGACCACAAAATCTTTAAATAAATAGGCAATTCGGTCTCCTCTATAGCCAAGCGATAAATCTATCAATACTCACTTTCATTTTATGTAAATTAAGAGTGTACTTTGGAATATAATTTGATTTTAAGAGAAGCCCGCCATGTAAAAAGTATAAAAATAAACATTAAATAAACAAAAGTGCAATTATTGCATTATTTTTCCAGTGTTTTATGGAAAAAAAGCATTTTGACTCTAAATCTGCCAAGCGATAAATCTATCAATATTCACTTCCATTTTATGTATATTAAGAGTGTACATTCAAATATGATTTGACTTCAAAAGAATACAGACATTCAAAAAGCATAACAATAAACATTTAATAAACAGAAGTGCAATTTTTGCATTATTTTTCAAGTGTTTTGATGGAAAAAAAGCTTTTTGACTCTAAATCTGTTAGGAGATAAATCTATCAATATTCACTACCATTTTATGTATATTAGGAGAGTACTTTCAAATATAATTAGACTTCAAGAGAAGCCCGACATTTGCAAAATTATAACAACAAACATTTTATAAACAGAATTGCAATTTTTGCATTATTTTACCAGCTTTTTACTGGAAAAGAAACGATTTGACTCTAAATCTGCCAAGGGATAAATCTATCAATATTCACTACAATTTTATGTATATTAGGAGTGTACTTTTCAATATAATTTGATTTTAAGATAAGTATCTCGCTAAAAAAGTATAATAATAAACATTTTATAAACAAAAGTGCAATGTTTGCATTATTTTTCGACCGTTTTGATGGAAAGAAAACGTTTTGACTCTAAATCTGCCAAGGAATAAATTTATCAATATTCACTACCATTTTATGTATATTAGAAGAGTATTTTGAAACATAATTTGACTTCAAGAGAAGCCCGCCATGTAGAAAAGTATAACAATAAACATTTAATAAACAAAAGTGCAATTTTCATTATTTTTTTAGTTTTTTGATGAAAAAAAAGGCTATTTGACTCTAAATCTGCCAAGGTATAAATTTATCAATATTCACTAACATTTTATGTATATTAGGAGAGTACTTTCAAATATAATTTGACTTCAAGAGAAGCTCGCCATATAAAAAAGTATAACAATAAAGATTTAATAAACAAAAGTGCAATTTTTGCATTATTTTTCGAGTGTTTTGATGGAAAAAAAGCTTTTTGACTCTAAACCTACCAATGGATAAATCTTTCAATATTTACTATCATTTTATGTATTTTAGGAAAGTACTTTCAAATATAATTTGACTTTAAGAGAAGGCCGCTATGTGAGAAAGCATAACAATAAACATTTAATAAACAAAAGTGCAGTTTTTGCATTATTCTTCGAGTGTTTGTTGAAAAAAAGCTTGTTGATTTTAAATCAGCCAAGGGATAAATCTATCAATATTTACAACCATTTTATGTATAATGAGAATGTAATTTCAAATATAATTTGACTTTAAGAGAAGCCCGCCATATGAAAAAGTATAACAATAAACCTTTTATAAACAAAAGTGCAATTTTTGAATTATTTTACCAGCTTTTTGCTGGAAAAGAAACGATTTGACTCTAAATCTGCGAAGGGATAAATCTATCAATACTCACTACGATTTTATGATTATCAGGAGAATACTTTCAAATATAATTTGACTTCAAGAGAAGCTGGCCATGTGAAAAAGTATAGCAATGAACACTTTTTAAACAAAAATTCAATTTTTGCGTTATTTTTCGAGTGTTTTGATGAAAAACGAAACTTGATTTGATGAAACTCTAAATCTGCTAAGGGATAAATCCATCAATATTCACTACCATTTTATGTATTTAAAAAGTGTACTTTCGCAAATAATTTGATTTTAAGTGTAGCCCGCTAT
>JAAAKG020020844.1:0-16280 GCA_010014905.2 Druon quercuslanigerum | reverse complement strand
AACTACTTAGTCAAAATTTTAGCAGCCTTGTAAAGAATTGATTTTATATATTAAAAAGTTAACTATTTTATTTAAAAATAAATATTTTTTTTTTGTTAAAACTCCTTGTATTTTGTCTTAAAATCTTCTTTTTGCTTGTCAAAATTTAACTACTTAGTCAAAATTTTAGCAGCCTTGTAAATAATTGATTTTATTAGTTAAAAAGTGAACAATTTGATTTAAAAATAAATAATTGTTTAAATATTTTTTTCTGTTGAAAATTTATTGTTTTGTTTGACAATTCAACAATTTACCTTTTTTTCGTTTACGCCTTTTGGTACAAATGTTATTTCTTGGTTTTTAAAATGCAACTGTCTGGTCGGAAAGAAAACCTACTTTGTTTAAAATTAATTTCTTTGTTTAAAAATTGAACTAATATTTTGAAATTTTTTTGTTTTTTGTTGCAAATTAATTTTTTAATTTTCATAACTGATAATTCAAATCTTTTATTTATTGTGGAAAATTAATTGTTTTTTGTTGTGCGTTCATTCCTTTGTTTTACAAATTCACTCTTTTCCTGAAAGTTAGTAGTTTTTTGTAGAAAATTAATCTTCTTGGCTGAAAATTAAAGGACTTGGTTCAAAATTAACTAAATTAAAAAAAATTTTTTTTTTTAGACTTTTCAGTTTTTTTCTAAAAAGTTAAACCATTTCGTTGAAATTTCGTTTTTTTTATTCTAACTTAATTTTTGTAACCTAAAGTTTAAATATTCCATTTTTAGTAAACATTTTTTTTAAATTTATATTTTTTTGGTAGAAAATCAGTCTATTTGGATGAAAATTAAATCAATCGGTGGAAATTTAACTTTTGTTAAAAATTAAACTATTTTGTTAAAATTTGTTTTTGTTTTGTTGCAAATCAATTTTGCTGACTGAAAATTATAATATTTTATTTTTTGTGAACAACTGATCATTTGTAGTTGTAAATTGTTTAACAAGTACCCTCCATTTTTTTTTAGAAATTTGTATTTTTTTGGTAGAAAATTAATCTTCTTGGTTAAAAATTCAGCTACTTGGTTAAAAGTTAACATACTTTGTTTAAAATTAATTTTTTAGTTGCATCTTGTTGACATTTTATTTTTTCTGTTAAAAATTAAATTTTTGTTAAATGAAAGTTTCTTTTATTTAAACAATGAAGACAGTTTTATCGCTTACACATACATTATTTTATTCCCTATTAGGAATTCATATTTGTAATAAAAATGTACTATTTTGTTTAAATTTGGTTTGTTATTAAAAATTAATTCTTTAAACGATAATTTAAGTATTTCATTCTTTAAACTAAAAATATTATTTTGTAGGGTTAAAAAATTGATCTTCTTGTGAATTTATTTATTTTGTTAATAAAATTGGTCTTGTTTAATAAAAATTTATTTTTCTTCATTAAAAACGAATTTTCCTGGTAATAATTCTTATTTTCGTTTAAAAATTTATTTCTTCTAATAGCAATTTCATATTTTTAGATGAAATATTAGTAATAAATAAATGAAGAATAAAATAAAATTAATATTATAAATTTTTGTTAGTTCTGATGCTTGATATAATAATTTAAATAATTACTAATTCTTATATCTAGAAAGACTTAAATAATCTTGAAATAATTATTAAAAAGAAGGGGAAAATGTTGAATTAGAGAAATGGCTTGGTTTTAATTGAAACATGTTGAATAATTGTAACCTTAAGTTTTTTATTCAATTTTGAAATATGAGTAGAAGAAAGGTTTGAATGGTGTAAGTTGGTCGAAGGAGAAAGTAAAAAAATGAGCTTTTCAGCCTGGAGGAACCGGGGCTGGAACCAGCTGGCATATTTGCATTTATATAGCACGTAGCTATGTAAATAGAGCTTTCAGTACATTAAATTTTCCATTTTACCTTTGAGCGATTTTATTTGCAAATTTTTATATTTTTATGGAGTTGGCATCGACAAATTTATAGTACCGAAGCGTAAAGTAATCTTGCATATTCATAGTGCAGGCAAAAATATTAGTCTGCACTGGGGTGGTTCACAAAAAATTTTATTGCAGGAATAAAAAACGAGTCATTCTGGGAATAAAAAGCGAGTCATTGCAGGAATAAAAAAGAGTCATTGTAGAAATAAAAAACGAGTCATTGAAGGAATAAAAAATATATTTTTTTGTAAAAATAAAAAAAAAAACTAGTCATTGCAGGAATAAAAAAAAAGATTTGTCAACGGAATAAAAAAGGTCATTGCAGGAAAGAAAGAGTCATTACAGCAATAAAAAAAGTCATTGAAGGAATAAAAAAAAGAATTTTTAAAGGAATAAAAAATCAGTCATCACAGGAATGAAAAGGAGTCATTGTAGGAATAAAAAAAAAATATCGAAGCAATAAAAAAATTTTTTTTTTCTTTGATAAAAACAAAATCAATTATTGCAGGAATAAAAAAAGAAATGTTGTCACCAGAAAAAAAGGTCATTACAGGAAAAAAAGAATCATTGAGGGAATAAAAAAAAAGATTTGTTATAAAAATAAAAACAAAATCAATCATTGTAGAAATAAAAAAAGAGTCATTGAAAGAATAAAAAAGAGTCATTGCAGGAATAAAAAAAGTCATTGAAGGGAAAAAAAAAGATTTTTTACAAAAATGAAAAAAATAAACTAGACATTGCAGAAATAAAAAAGAGTCATTGCAGGAATAAAAAAAGTCATTGAAGGAAAAAAAAGATTTTTTACAAAAATGAAAAAAATAAACTAGACATTGCAGAAATAAAAAAGAGTCATTGCAGGAATAAAAAAAGTCATTGAAGGAAAAAAAAGATTTTTTACAAAAATGAAAAAAATAAACTAGACATTGCAGAAATAAAAAAGAGTTATTGCAGCAATAAAAAAAGAGTCATTGAAGGAATAAAAAAGATTTTTTACAAAAATAAAAAAAAACTATTCATTGCAGAAATAAAAAAAATTTTTTACAAAAATAAAAAAAAAACTAGTCATTGCAGAAATAAAAAAAGTCATTGTTGGAATAAAAAACGAGTCATTACAGGCATAAAAAAGAGTCATTGTAGGAATAAAAAAAATGTTTTTTACAAATTAAAAAAAATAAACTAGTCATTGCAGAAATAAAAGAGTCATTGCAAGAATAAAAAAGAGTCATTTAAGGAAAAAAATTTTTTTTTACAAAAATAAAAAAAATAAACTAGTCATTACAGAAATAAAAAAAGTCATTGTAGGAATAAGAAGAGTCATTGCAGGAATAAAAAAAAGATTCATTGTAGGAATAAAAAAATACATTTTTCACAAAAATAAAAAATAAAATAAACTAGTTATTGCAGGAATAAAAAGAGTTATTAGATGAATAAAAAACGAATGATTCTAGGAATAAAAAAAATATTTTTCACAGAAATAAAAACAAAATCAGTCATTGCAGGAATAAAAAGAAGATTTTTCACCGGAATAAAAAAGGTCATTACAGGAATGAAAGATTCATTACAGGAATAAAAAAAAATCATTGAAAGAATAAAAAAAAAAATTTTACGAAAATAGAAACATAAGCAGTAATTGCAGGAATAAAATAAAAGAGTTAATAAAGGTATAAAAAACGAGTCATTTCAGTAATAAAAAAAAGTTTTTTTTTACAAAAATAAAAACAAAATCAGTAATTGCAGGAATAGAAAAAGACTTATTAAAGGAATAAAAAAAAAACATTTTTTTCAGAAAGAGTAAAAAATCAGTCATTGCAGGAATAAAAGAGAGTCATTGAAGGGATAAAAAAGAAGATTTTTCACTGGAATGAGAAAGGTCGTTGCAGGAAAGAAATAGTCATTAGAGAAATAAAAAAATAATTATTGCAGGAATAAAAGAAAGATTTTTTACAAAAATAAAAACAAAATCAGTCATTACAAAAATAAAAAAGAGTTAATAAAGTAATAAAAACCGAGTTATTGCAGGAATAGAATAAGAGTGATTGTAGGAATAAAAAAAGAGATCGAAGGAATAAAAAATTTTTTTTTCACAAAAATAAAAACAAAATCAGTAATTACAGGAATAAAAAGAAGTCATTGCAGGAATAAAAAAAGAGATCGAAGGAATAAAAATTTTTTTTTTTAAATAAAAACAAAATCAGTAATTACAGGAATAAAAAGAAGTCATTGTAGGAATAAAAAACGAGTCTTTGCAGGAATAAGAATGAGTCATTTCAGGAATAAAAAAAAAGTCATCGAAGGAATAAAAAAAGAGTCATCGAAGGAATAAAAAAAAAATTTTGTATACAAAAATAAAAACAAAATGAATCATTGCAGAAATAAAAAGCGAGTCGTTGCAAAAATAAAAAAGAAGATTTGTCACTGGAATAAAAAACAAGTTTTTGCAGGAAAGAAAGAGTCATTAGAGGAATAAAAAAAAGTGATTACAGGAGTAAAAAGTAAGAATATGGCTGAGAATGGGTTGTTTTGTGAGAGGTGCGTGGAGTAAAATGAAGCCGACAAACAAAGGCCTCTGATTGGTGGCTTGCTCGAAAGACAATGCGTTTGCTATCAATGCAGGATATCTGTCACTGAGTGATTACCTATCAACGCTTTCCCATTTAGTGCATATCTGTGTGTGCGTGCGTGCGCGCGCGCGTGTGTGTGTGTGCGCGCGCTCGTGTGTGTGTGTGTGTGTGTGTGTGTGTGTGTGTGTGTAAAATACATAAATACGTAAAATCCAAGTCATAAGACCAATTACAGGATGCCATCTCTATCACGTAGCTTAGCGCTAGAAGAAGATAAAAAATAATTAACAGTATCTTTAAATCCATTCATTAAAATAAATTTTGAAATGGGCTGTTATAGAATGTAATGAAATTACTAGATTTCAAACATTTCAACTTAATTTTTGGATGCAGGTTAAAATTGGTTTTAAATTTATAACTAAAAAAATAAATTTTTACATTTAAAAAATTAATTTTCGAGAACAAAAGCGTTAGTTTTCAAACAAGAAATTAAATTATCAATTCGAAAAATAAAAATTTAACAAGATAGTTTATTTTTCATCAAAGAAATGTAATTTTTAACCGACAGGATTAACTTTCTACCGAAACAGATAAATTTCTGGAAAAATACATAAATTTTATACAAAATAATTAGATTTTTAATATATTAAACAAATTTTTCACTCAAATGATAATTCTTTACTAAAATAGTAAAAAAAATTTCAGCCAAGAAAAGATCATTTTTGAAGCAAGATTATTTTTTTTTACAGAACAACACAAATTTTTAACAAAATGGACGAATTTTTACGCGAATTATTACATTTTTATATAAGAAATGAATTATTAACTTAAATGTCGAACCTTTTATAAAAATAAAATTTATAGTAAAAATTTAATTTTTGGCAAAAAATATCCGATTTCTTAAGAAAATAGTTAAATTCGAACAATAAAAATTCATTGGTCACGAACTAGTTAATCTTTCCACCGAATAGTAAAAATATTTTTCAGTTAAAAAAAAATCTACCAAAAAAATAAACTTTTAGCAAATCAGTTATTTTGTAGCCTATTATATTTTCAAGCCAGAGAGAAATTTTCAACCAAAATCATTAATTTTTAGCAAAACAGATGAATTTCATACAAAAAAATTAAATATTCAATATAAGCAATAAATTTATCACTTAAATAATAAATATTCAAGGAAAAAAAGAATTTTTAGTTAAATAGTTGAACATTTAAATAAAGAAGGTCAATTTTCAGGTTAAAAAATTAATTCAGAAAAGAAAAATTTTTAAGAAAAAAGTTAAATTAAACAAAAAAAAAAAATAATTTGTTGTATTTTTAACCCGAAATTTTTTTTAAACAAGAATCTTAATTTTTTACCCAGAAAGGCGAATTTTTAACTAAAAGAAATGTTAAAATTATTATTTTTCATCAAAAAATTAACTATAAAAAAATTATTTAATTATGGAACCAATTAAATTTGTAAATCAAGAAGATAATTTTGCAACAAAAAAGAATAGTTTCCTACACAAAATTGCATTCTTAACCAAATACTTAATTTTTCAACTAAAAAATATTATTTTTTATTTGTAAAAAAATTTTTTCTACAAAAAAAGGGTTTTTTAACAAAATACTTAAATTTTAACAAAAAAAAAATTAATCTTTTACTAGATAATCAATTTTTAAGAAAGTTGAGAAATTTTCAATTCATAAACATAAATTTTGAAAAAAAAAAAAAAATTTCTACCGAAAAAAGGAATTTTCAACTAAAAAAGATAAATTATTAGTTAAGAAAATTATGTTTGACAAAAAAAAAAATTATTTTCGATCAAATTTTTCAAGTTCCTAACCAAGAGATGAATTTTGAACAAACTAATTCATCTTGTGACCAAGTTGTTAAATTTTTTAATCAAAAGATATAATTTTTCAATTAAGAAGATTAAATTTTTACCGAAAAAGATGAATTATCAAAAAAAAGCATAGAATTTTAAGATAAAAAGATCAATTTTTAATTTAAAAATTATTGTTGACAAAAATATAGTATTTTTGTGAAAATTGTTAAAAGATAAACACTTTTCTTCGAAAAAATACCAGTTTTTCAAAAAAGTAACCAAAATTAATTTCTAACAAAAAAAAATTTTTCACAATAAATTTAATAATTAATACTTGGAATAATATATATTTTTCTTTCAAATCAATATAAGTTGGATTTGACCAGAGAAAGAGGAAGTTTTAAGAAAATAGTTTAATTCTTAACCAAAAGTAATTAATTTTAAGACAACAGATTAAAGAAAAAATTAATAAAAAAAACGAATTTTCTATTAAAAGAGATGAATGTTAAAATAAGAATTCTTTGTCCAAAAAATTTTACAGTCCAGAAAGTAAAAAATGTTGCATCTTTTAATTTCAAAAGAAATGCTATCATTGAAAAGTTAAACAAAAAAAAATTCAACTTTTATTTTAAACAACAGATTTATCCTCAGGAGAATTGAAATTTATGAAATCAAAATCTGTATAAAAAAGTCTCAAAATCCGTTAAGAAATTATCAATCAGGCTATTTTCGTTCGAAAAAGTTAATTATTTTCCCTCTGTAACATCTAGTCAGAAAACGTACAGACAATATAGGGACAGCCATGGGAAAGTAGGGCAGGTCAATGTTTAGTCAGACAAACCACACAGTGCGGCGAAATAGGAAATTGGAATTAAAAAAATCCCAGGACAGACATTTCTTTGCCAATTTTTTTATTTTGTTTTCTTAATTAAATATTATTATTATGAGATAAATTAGATAAAAATATTTTTAGAAATTTGAAATTATGTTTTTGTTATATTTTCTTGTAATTATTATTAATTATTATTGGATAATAATACATAAAAGCTGTTCGGAGACATTTATACATTAAAATACATGTTCAGAAACCATTTTTACTTTCTTTTTTAATTTGTATAATCTAGATAGTTTGAATTTTCCCGCGAAGAATGACGTCACTAAGGTATAGCCAATCAATTCGTTTTGTGAAAAATGCCGCGAACGGGAGACATATTCAAACTTTGTTAAGAAAAAAAAACATATTGCTTCTTGAATAAACAATTCTTTATTTTTGAAATATAATAATTAGCTAGGAAAGAATCAAAATATCTTTTTTTATTTTAGTAAACACTCAAATAATTTAAAAATTTTTTAAAAATAATTTTATTGTTTTTTTAAAAAGTTTTCTTTGTAAGTTAAATTTGGTAATTGTAAATTTACTTATTCCATTGCTGGTTCAAATTTTATTCTTTTAAAATTTAACTGCTTAGTTGAAAATTCATTCTTTTGGTTTAAAAATCATAATTTTAGTTAAAAATTGATTTCTTTTGTAGAAATTTAAACTATTTTCATAATGATCTGCACTTATTTATTCAGAAATATTTTTTTCTAATTCAATTTGAATTATTACATTTTTTAATGAAAGGTAATCTTTTTCAAAATTTGTTTTTTTGGTGAAACATTTTTTTTTTTATTATAAATTTTTTTATTGCATTTTTAGTTTAGAATTGATTTTTTAAGCTATAAATTTACGTTTTTTATTAAAAATACGTCTTTTCTGTTAGAAAATTAATTCTTCTCATCTTTTCGATAAAAAATTTACGAAAGATTTATTATTTTAGTTGAAAAATTAAAGAAAAAAGAAAGCTTCTTTATTTTCGTTAAGAAAATTCTTTTTATTTAATCATTTGATTATTTTGTTAAAAATTAATTATTCTTTTAAAAATTGAACTGTTTTGGAAAAAAATTAATTTTTTTGGATTCGTAATTTTAGTTGAAAATTCAACTCTTTTGTTTTAAATTAAACTGTTTTGTTAAAAATACTTTGTTTTTGGTTGCAAATTAATTATTTCAGCTAATTTTTTTTTTCAATTTAACAATTTGTGTAAAAATGAAGCGATTTTTTGAAAATTCGTCTTTTTTGTTTAAAAAATAATATTCTTCGCTGAAAGTACATCTTTTTTGGTTAAAAATTTAACTCCCCTTTTCCGATTATAACTGTTTTCTTAACAAATAATGTTTTGTTTAATATTCTTCATTTTAGTTAATTTATTTGTTTATTTTAAAATGAAAAAAATCGTGTTTTTGGGCTGAAAATTCAACCACTTGGTTGACAGTTGAACAATTATCTAAAAAATTTAATTTTTCTTAAATATTAATATTTTTATTTAAAAATGCAACTATTTTATTGCAAAATAATATATTTTTTTTAATTTATCGTTTTTCTTAACAAATTAATTTTTCCCTTGTAAAATTATTTCTCTTTTTAGATCGAAAATATAATTTGTAATTAAAATGTAATTTGAAAATGTAAATTGAAAATAAAAATATTTTGTTACTAAATTTATTTTTTGGTAGAGAATTCAAAATTTTAATTAAAAATTTAACTTTTTGCTTAAAAAATAAATTATTTTGAATTTTTAATCAAACAGTTAAATTTTCAACCAAAAAATCGAATTTTAAAAAAATAGTTCAATTTTTATTGAAAGAGGAAAATTTTTAACTAAAGTGATAAATCTTTAAATAAGAAAATTGATTTTCAACAAAAAAAGCTAATCTTTTGACCAAGTAGTTCAATTTTTGAAAAAAAAAATAATAATCAAAAGGAAGAATTTTTTATCAAAAAGCACAAATTTTCAACAATATGAACCTTGAACCAAATAGTTTAATTTTTAAATAAAAAAGATTAATTTTAAACGAAATCGTTGATTTTTCAACCAGGAAAACAGAAATTTCACAAAAAACTTTAATATTTTAAGTTTTAGTTAAAAAATTAATTTTAAGATAAAAATTTTTAATTAAAAAAAAAATCAATCTACAACTAAAAAGAATAATTTTTAACTATGAAGATAAATTTGCTACCAAACTTTTATGTGAAAAAAGATATTTTTCAATGAAAAAAAATTATTTATAAATAAAATATTTAAATTTTAAACAGAAGAGATGAATTTTCAACTAAAATGATGGATCAATTTTCAATCAAATAGTTGAAATTTTTAACTAACAAAGATTAATTCTAAACAATAAAGTTGAGTTTTGAAATAAAAAAGATTAATTTTTAAATAAAATATAGTGAAATATTTTTATTAGAAAAAAATTAATTGTCAATTGTCAACTGTTAAATTAAAAAAAAAGTAAAAATATTATTTTATCTAAAAATGTCTGAATTTTTAACTTGAAAGAAAAATATGAAAGGAAAATTTTCCACTTTTCTCTGTTCACTGAATCAAAATTCAAGTCTGCTCTCGTTATTAGCAGCAGCGAAGTAATTACATCATATTTCTTTTCTTCCTCTAGAAACAATATTTTTTAATTAAAATTTCTTGTGCCGACTATATTTTCACTTAGTAAAAAGAATGCCTAGGATGCTATTAAAATTTTGTTCTGAACTGCCATGGACAAATAAATATTTTTTTTATTTTATTGTTCATTCAATAAAAAAAAAATAAAAAAATTGGCTTCTGAATTATACCTGTTTTAAAAAAATGCTTTCATTCAATAAAAATTACCTTTCAAACTGAAATGAACTATCCAAGAAATATTTTTGATTGCAATAAAAAGGTTCAAAAATTTATTAAAATTGTTATAAACAAATAAGTGATTGAAAACGGTTTGAAAAAAACGGGAATTGACGGCTATTCTCCATCTGATTTGCACTAAATTTGAAAAATTTATGGACAAAAAGAGTTTTCTAGTTAAATTAATGAAATTTAATTAATAATTTGTTATTTGAAAAGCAATTTTTATAAACAAATATACATATCAGGTATTTTTAAAGGAATAAATAAAGTTTTTTCTACGGAATCGATCAAATATTACTAGAAAATAAAACCTAACTATAATATTTGGCCACCAAATGAAAATTAATAATTGTTTAAACTGGCTTAATTAACAAATGCACTATTTGTCTATATATGGAAGTACAAACTTGATTTTTTCGATGCAAGTAACTATAAATAACTAAATTATAATTTCTAAGAACATTTTGATGACAATGAATAATTAATTATTGTAAGCCATAATTATTTAAACAAATTTTTATTATTTTACGCATTTATAAATAAAATACCGCTTTTTAAATTAAATGATGAGCCAGTTCTTTAGTGAATTTTATTATTATTTAGTTTATTGATTAACACATTCTTTAACTTTTTTTGATAATTCGATAACGATCCACTATTTTTATTTTTATTAACTTTTAATTAAATTTTTACTAAAAAAAAAATATTGGATCGTTATCGAACTATTAAAAAAATTGGAAAAATGATTTTGATGATGAATTTAAATGATGAAAAAAAGCCACAGAATGCAATTGTTTATTAAATTTGTGTAAAAAGTTATAAAATGTTGTCGATTTATAGCAAAAAATAATTGCTAAATAACGGGCTGTTAATTTCAACCAAAAAATATAAAAATTCGAAGAAAAATGAAATAGTTTATATTTGTACTAAAAAATTTTACGAATCAAATCAAAAAATGAATTTCAAGAAAATTTTTTAAGTTTCAAGCACGGATACAAAAAAAATTATTTATTAAACAAAAAAAAGGAGGAATTTTCAACACAATAATTAAATTTTCAAATAAAATTATAATACTTGATATTTCCACAAGAAAAAAATCTTAACTTACATAAGAATTAGTCGACCTGAAACAGAAAGGACGAATTTTAAACAAAATAATTGAATCTTCAACGAAGGAGCTTTAACAAAAGAGAATTCACAATCATAAAATGCTTTGAAATAATTTTTAAAGCACTGTTTTTTTTTAAATTTAGGTTTTTAACTGAAAATTAAACTATGCCATCTTTGGTTAAAAATTAATATTTTGAATTGAAGTTTGATCTTTTTTAGTTAAAAAAATAACTATTTGTGTAAAATTGTATGGATTTTTTGAAAAATTTGTCTATTTTAGTAGAACATTATTCTTCTTGGTTGAAGATTCATGTTGCTGTTTGAGGATTAAATTATTTTGTTGACAACTCTTTTTTTTATTAATTTATTGAAAAGAAAATTTAAGTATCCACTTTTGGTTAAAAACTAATATTTTTTATTCAAATTTTATTTTTTTTGTTAAAGATTCGTCTATTTTTGTAGAAAATAAACCGTCTTGATTGAAAATTTGTATTTTTGATTGAAGATTTAATTATTTTGTTCGAAATTCCTGTTTTTGTTCGTTAAAAATTATTTTCTTCAAGATAAAATTCGATTATACCAGTTCTGGCAGAACATTGATATTTTTAATTGCAATCTATTTTAGTAGAGAATTCAGCTATTTTTTTTTAATTAAACTTTTTTTTGTTGAAATTTTTTTTTCAAACTAAAAACTGCAGTATCCCATTTTTGGTTTACTAATAAGTTAATAATTTAAATTTCATCTCATTTGGTTAAAAATTAACCTTTTTGAATGAGAATTCAACTATTTTCTTAAAATTCCTATTTTTTGCTTGAAAATTAGTTTCTATCATGGTAAAATCTACTTAATTTATTTTTCGTTAAAAATAATATTTTTTAGTTAAAAATCATATATTCGTTTGAAAATTTATAGATTTTGTTAAAATTATTTTGTTAAAAATTACTTTTTAGCTTGTCAAAAAAAAATTTCTGTGAAAAACCTTTAGATTGTGCCTATTTTAGTTGAAAATTTATTGACGTTTTAAATTAAAAATTAATCTTTTTTACTTAATAACTCAATTGTTTTTTTGAATATTTTTCTTTTTTGGTAGTAAATTAATCCTTCTAAACAAAAAAAAAAAAAAATTTCCTGTTTTGATTATACCATTTTTGATAGAAAATTAATATTTTTAAGAAAATTGATCATTTTTTGGATTTAGTAAAATTTCAACTAATTTGTTGAAACTTTAATTTTTTGTTCTTGAATATTAGTTCTTTTAATTAAAAACTGAAATATCCCATTTCTGGTTGTATATTCGTATTTTTAATCAAAAATTCATCTTTTTTAGTTGCAAACTTCACTATTTGTTTGAAAATTTGTTTTTTTTATAAAACTAATTTTTCTGGTTGAAAACTGATATTTTTAATTGAGGATTCGAATATTTTGTTAAAAAATTATTAAAAATTTAACTGTTGACAGAATTTTTGTGACGGTTTTTCATAATTTTATATTTTTTTAAGTTATATTGCAAGAAACTTGGAATAAAAATATATAATGATGAAGATATTGCTTCTTGAGTCTATTATTGTTAATATATTAAACACATTTAATAAAAAAAATAAATTAATGAGCTATTTTACGACAGAATTTTTTTTGTTTTCATTTATTTTAATTAGAAACTTTACGACAATTAAAAAAAAAATTATAATTTTTTGATTAATTTTATGATTTTTGTAAACAATTTCAATAAACAAATGCATTATCGGGGCATTTGTCGGCGAAATTTTTTTTTTATTCTTAGTCCTTTAAGTTTAAGTTTTTTATTACTTTTATTATTTTAATAAGACTGCAGCTTTCGGATAATTCATTTGTTCACTAATTTTTTTAAATATAAAATTTATCAACTAATTATGAATTTTGCTAAAATTAACATGTATTTCCTTATTAAAAAGATTGTCATCGAAAAAAAATTTTCCTTTGTCAGATGACCCAATAGCGCATTTAATTATTAAAAATTGTTTAAAAAAGTCATAAAACTGATAAACGAATTATGAATTTTTTCTAAAAATAAATTGTCATGAAGTTCCAAACTGAAAAGACTTGCATAAAAAAAAAATTTTTGCCGAAAAATGCCCAAATAATGCACTTTTTTTATTAAATTTGTTTAAAATAATGATAAACCTGATCAAAAAATTATGAAATCTTCTGAAATTAGCATAAAGTTCCTAATTAAAAAAATGAGATAGAAGAAAAAAACAATTTTTCTTTCGAAAAATGCCTGATTAATTCATTTGCTTATATTATCAACAATAAAAATATATAAAAAAAAATATTTATAAAAAAAACTATTCAACTTTGTGTCTAAACGTTACTTTTTTTATTCAAAATATCCTGGTTGAAAATTTATCTTTTTGATATACAATTAATTTCTTTGGTTGAAAATTTATAATTTTAGCATAATTTTAAAAAAATATTTTGTAGTTTAAAATTGAACTATTTCGTTAAAAAATCATATCTGTTAATTAAAACCTGATTTTTATTCGACTAAAAATGTACTATTTCATCTTTGGTGTAGATTATAAAATTCAACTTTTTAGTTAAAGATTTTAATTTTTTGGTAAAAGATTAATTTTATTTACTGAAACTTGAACTACACAATTTTTGGTAGAAAATTTTGTTTTTTACTTTAAATATTAATGTATTTTGTTGAAAAATCGACTTCTGGTTTCGGAATAATTTCAAATCGA
Organism: Druon quercuslanigerum; assembly: GCA_010014905.2. Classification (NCBI taxonomy): domain Eukaryota; kingdom Metazoa; phylum Arthropoda; class Insecta; order Hymenoptera; family Cynipidae; genus Druon; species Druon quercuslanigerum. Next base: position 2,426 of record JAAAKG020020844.1, on the reverse strand, counting down.
CCCGCCTTTTTCGGCACATGCGCAGTGAAAAAAGTTGCTTGCAGCGCGCGCAACGACACAAGGCCAGAGCAGCCAATGAACGTCGCTTGACGAAAATAATACGAATGTGCTGCAGGGTTAGGGGCCCCTTCCAGCCTTCAAATTATCGAACGTGTATGTTTCAAGGCCGTTCAAATAGATGATCGTTCATTGTATTAGGAAATAATGTTGGAAAGTAAAAAAGAAAGACTTTCAGAGTCATAGAGATTCATAGCTCAATATACACTCAGAGAAAAAAAAAATTATTAAATGAAAAAAAACTTTTTTATTGGATATACCTGAAAAATAGTCTAAAATTAACATTTTAGTTAAATATTTATATTTTTGGGTTGTAAAATTCAATAATGGTTTAGGTAGATTTAATTTTAGTTTTTTTTTTAAATGAAATAAATTTTTGGTTCAAAATTAAACTACTCTGTTGTAAAATAAACTACGTTGCTAAAAATGCATTTTTTTTGTGTGGGAAACATATTTTTTACTGATAATTTACATAATCGATTTTTGTGAAAAAAATGAACTCTTTTTAGTTGAAGAATTCAACAATCTGGTCGAAAATTCGTCTTCTTTCGTAGAATAATTATTTTCTTATTTGAAAACCTATCCTTTTGGTTTCAAATAGAACTATTTCGTTAAAATGTAAATTTTTAGTTGCAAATTTAACTATTTGTTTAAATATTCATCCATTCGGTTAAAAATTAAACAATTAGGATAATAATGAAATTTTTAGTTGGAATTTTTTTTTCGGATTGAAAATTAAATTATTTTAGTTGAAAAATTAACTATTTGTTTAAATATTCATCAATTGTGTTTAAAATTAATCAATTTCGATGAAAAATCGTCTTTTCGACAGAAAGTTAATTTTTTTAGTTCAAAATTCATCTTTTTTGTTTAAAATTAAACTACTTGGTTAAAATATAAACGACTTTGTGAGCAATTTGTTTTTTTAAAAATAAATTTCTTTAACTGAAAATTTCATTTTTGTGTGCAAATATATCTTTCTTTAGTTGAAAATACTCGGTTAAAAGGTAAACTAATTAATAAAAACAGTTTTTTTTGTTTGAAAATAAATTTATTTAACTGAAAACTTAATTATGCCATTTTTGTTTGAAATATTGTTTTTTTAGTTAAAAATTCGTCTTCTTTTTTCGAAAATTTATTGTTTCAGTTAAAAATTTATCTTTTTGTGTGAAAATTAAACCACTTGTTTAAAAGACAGGTTGTTTTGTACTTAAAATCATCTTTTTTTTTGTTTTAAAATAAATTTCTTCAACTGAAAATTTCATTAATCTATTTTTGGTTGAAAATATATCTTTTTTAGTTAAAAATTCATCTTCTTAAAAAAATTGACAATTAAAAATTTAACAATTTTTTTCAAAATCCGAGTTTTTTTCTTAAAAAGTAGTAAATATTTTTAACTAAAAATAAGTCTTTTCCATTTTTGTTTGAAAATTAATCTTTTTTATCTTAAAACTCAATTTTATTGTTAAAAATTGATCTTTGTTATGTTGAAAATATAAATATTCAATTAAAAATTAAATTTTGTTAGTTTAATTATTCTTCTTATTTAAAAATTTAAAAATTTAATTATTGAATTCACATTTCAGTTAATTTATTTAGGTTCCACAATTTTTATGTAAAGTTATTATTTTTGGTTAAAAATGTAACTTTTTTTCAAGTTCTTTTCTTTAGTTGAAAATTCAACTATCTGGTTAAATTTGTTTATTTTTTCTAGAAAATAACTCTTCTGAGACAAAAATAATAATTTTGGTGGAAAATTTTTATTTATCAGAGGGAAATTCTACTATTTGATTAAAAATTAATATTTATTAGTTCAAAATTCAACTATTTGCTTTAAAATATATTTTTATTAGTTTAAAATTCAATTATTTTTTAAAAATGTGTATTTTTAAATAAAATTTCAAGTATATGGTTTGCAAATTCAACGACTTCGTTGCAAGTTTAGTTATTTTACTAAAAATTCATTTTTTTGCAAAATCAAAATTTAATTATTTTGTTCAAACTTTATGTTTTTCTTGTTGGAGTTTTTTTTTATTTGAAAATTGATCTTTGTTAGTTGAAAATTAAACTGCTGGGTTAAAAATCAATTTTTTTTGTTCAAAATTGAACTATTTGTTTAAAACTATATTTTTGCTCGTTGAAAATTAAAAAATTTAACTGAAAATTAATTTTTGTTGTTAGGTGATTTTTTATGCTAAAAATTAATTTGTTTTATTTGAAAATGATATTATATTGTTCAAATTTCCTGTTTTTTTTTGTATAACAATTACTTTTTAAACTACTTTGCTAAAATTTGGGGTGGACTTCCGAATAGCACCCACCGACGATTTTCTTGAAACTACGTATACTTACGTATTTTGATGCGCTGA
>JAAAKG020020833.1:0-20314 GCA_010014905.2 Druon quercuslanigerum | reverse complement strand
AGTTATCAGCGCATGTTTTTCACATTTTCTGATATTCTCTTCTTCCATTAGATCGGCAATCTCCCACCTCATCTCTGTGATAAGGGATTGTTGGTTTAATTGAAATAATAAAAAAAAATATATATATATATCTATATATACGGAACCGTTTCAGAGATCAACGGGTTTTCAACACATTCTAAATTGGGAGCTTAACAGTTTAATCCCAAACGTTCTGAATAATATGACTATTTTGTCGTTAAAGAATCTTGTGCCAGTGGGTTGCTTCAATTATGAACGTGTTCGTTGACGTGAAAATGTCTGGCATGGATTTTAAAACCATTTAATAATTGGGAGCTCATCGAGACAGGCTTAATTGTCATAAAACACGATTAATACTCATGATGACAGCAGCTCAGTAATATTTAAATGTCATGGATTCGTCAGGTCAATTATAAGGAAAACTTACTCCCAGTATAACTACTCGAATTCAGGCAATTTGAATTAAGGCATCAGAAGGTAGTTACAATTTTGAGCAAATGCCCCCTGCCCAGTGCTCCATTGATGGAAGAATTGGGTATCATTTGCCAAAAGGGAAGAAAAATTGGATTTTTCTGTTAGGCAAACATGGTACTTAGTTTGCACAAAGTCTATTTTCTCTCAATTAAATCGACATAAGTTAATGAAACGCGATCCTGGAAATTAAAACAAAAACGACTACACAAAAAAAGAAAAATTTCAAATAATCCGTCTGGTTCTCGATCAGAATCAATTATCCTTTTGCTTTTGTGCACCCACGCCTCAATATTATTTAATATTAATAAGGATTCTGTGGACAGCTAAATTATTAGATATTGCTTTATGAAAAACTACTTCAGTTGAAAGGGCTAAAGATTAAAGAAAGTAAAGTTGGGGTCGGTTTAAATTAAAAAGTGGTAGTTTTGCCTAGAGTTTCCTTCAAAATTGTTGTTGCTAATCCAAATTTGTAGACTTGTGTCTATGAAGGAGTGCTAATCGATACATATATATTAGCTTAAGAAATAATTATTTGAGAAATAAAATGAAATGCTGTCTACAACCCAAATCTAGCTTTTCTTAGAATTAAGTACACACTGCAGTCCCACTATAGAAGGCGTTTCGGGGGTACCCTTTATCTCCTTCGTACACTCTCGGGACTCACCGCACCATAAACAATCAGGGATGTATGAATAATTTCTGTTGGATTCTAAAAATGTGATATCCGCACAGTCCTAGTTTTATAGTTTTTCCCATGGGTTGAATGCAATTTGTTGTGGAAATTTTATTGTTCAATGAATATTCTGCTGGTAACAGCCGGTTCATTGGCAATATTGCCTGAGAGTAATTCTCCGATATTTGAGACAGGTTCATCATTTTATAATTCTATAGCAAATCTTCTTCTGAAAGAGATTCACTATACCTAGAATCGGACGTATCTTCTGGAAAAGGAAACGGTACGTCTTCACTAGTTTCAGACGAAGAATAAAATGTTTCAAGAAATGAACTTGAATATGGATATAATAATCTATCCTCGATGCAGTAAAAGCGTCTAATTCATTTCAAAGTTCGGCGTGCCTATGCCGGATGAAACATTCTAACAATTTAAAAGATTCACCTAACGTTGATTCTGAACATTTTAAAAGTTTTAAATCTCGATAAGTTACACTTACGTGTCGAACAAAGGTATTGTTATTTTCAAATGACAAGTTACACGCTTGGTACCAAATCATTGCAAATTATTTCAGTGTTTAATTTTATCCATGCATAAGTTCAGCTTCACGTAATGCTTTTATCGTTAAGCTCAACAATTCTTTAATCAGTTTTATTAGATATTCTCCTTGAAGTTAAATATCGAGAGCTGCATATTGGATAAATTGCCACAATCATGCAAAATGATTCTTTAATATTTGTGAAGGAACCAGTTACCATAATGGACGGTTGAAAAGTTTCTTTTCTCTGAAGCAACTTTTGTCTCAATTTGTCAATTTTAGAATCCACATGTTCCGTTGACTGAAAAATAAATTATTTTAATTTTAGCTTTAACTAGTGTCTTTAAATTAAAATTTAAAAAACGCAATGATTGAAAAATACATTTTTATAATATAAAACTACTGGTTGATACTTTTTGACTAACTTCTTGGTTTATCCTTCTTCAGGAGACCGTTTTTTCTTAAAACATCAATCGTGTAATTCAAATGCGTTCGAAGTTTTCCACACTGTTGGACAGAAGAACCATTTTCGGATCTGAAAGGCGAAAAATACGTGCTGGAAATTTCACCAAGAAATATTTCTTCTATAGAATGAGCAAACACAAAAAGAACTTTATAGGAAATCTGAAATTTATCCGGTTTCTCTACAATAGGGACCGTTCTTGAAGCTTCAGTTTTAATTTTTTTTCTAACAGTTCGGTTCTTATTTCCTGTTCCAAGTGACTCGCTTTCGAAAGAAGCTGGTTTTTCAAATCAAGTTTTTCAAACACAAACCTTTGTGTGATACATGTACTAAAAATTTATATCTATTCATAAACGCTGGCCGACGTAAGATAACAGAGATGGTTAGATAATATTGTATACAGTGAAGTTATGTGTAAGATGCAAAAATAATATTGGTTACTATTGTTGGTGCTGTTTGAGGAATATAGTGCACGATGAAAAACTGATTAAATGGCCATTAAGAATAATGAAAAAACAGTTTAAAACACGTAGCATACAGAATTTTCATGACCTAACAATAACTGATTTCAAGTGTAAGATTGTATAAATTGAGGAAATAATCTAAAAATAGTATCTTGTTCCATACACGTTCTCCCCTAACTATAAAGGATCTTTGCAACTTACACGTTGTATGTATCGGAACTGTGAGAACAATTTTTCTTTTACAAAACCTAGACAGAGTAACTTGATTCTTATCTCTGATTAGAAACAGATCTGAAAGATACTGCGAAGTTTGGCTGTGGACAAGATTACGCATAGTTCGATAAGACTATTTCCTTCATTTACTTTAATTACGATTAGAATAATTAATGTATTGCAAGAGAATTCTGAATAAAATCGATTCTGAAAGAAATTGGAAACTTTCGGAAAAAGTATAATATCGAGACATTCACAAAGAAACTGTAAACGTTCGAAACGAGCAAACTAGCTGGAAATTCGAAAAGAAATCGGAAATAAGGCGGAAAGTGGGACATTCGGAACGACTCAGAAAGGTTCATGGGAGAGCTCGACTTTCGGAAAGAAATCGGAAGCAGAGTTCCCATACAATTCGGAAAGGATCGGAATGAAACCTCTTTCCGAAATCTTTCCGAATCTTTCCGACGCGGTCTTTCCGAAACTTTCCGTTTCTTCTTATTAATCTATACACATCGAATTTAGGTGTAGGACATAATTACTGCAAATACCATAAGTACGGGGATGATTTTAGATTCTATCTTTCGGTTTCAAGCGCCTCCCATAAAAGTATGCTGGAATTGGTCCAGGAGGACATCGTCTTAGTGGTACAAGGGGCTCAGAATTATGGGCGGGCACTGAATCCGACCAAGAATAAAGTAATTATTATCGGGCCGACTTCCTCTCCGTCCTTAGAAACTTTGAGGAACTTCCGTTCACACAAAATTGATGGCCTTGAAATTGAATTTCTTGAATTTGTAAAGGATTTAGGCCATATGCTTAACCGAACTCTCGCCTAGAGTGAGCAGGTAGTGGGCATTTCGAGAAAGATTTTCACGGTCTTGCGACCGCGTAAAAGAATCAAGGAATCCTTGCCCACGGCTACAAGAATACTTCTGGTAAAGAGCCTAATTTTACCGTACATTTTATATGGAAGTATTCTATATGATGATATTACAGAAGAACTTAATTTAAAACAAAGAGAGCACTAAATGCATAGATTCGCTTCATTTATGACTTGCAAAAATATGAACACCTAACTCCATATCGGTTAAGGGCTGGACTTCAGAATCTAGCGAAGAGAAGACAATTTTTATGGGGAACTTACTTTTCAATCTTTTCCACAGTAAAACGCCACATTATCTTTCAGATCTTTTTATTGAGTAACGATGCAAGTCATGGAAATGAAGGTCAGAACAAAAAGGAAGAAAAGCCAAATTGTTCGTTTTGAAACGTTTCGGTCACTGTTTGAACCCTCATCAGTCAAAAAAAGACAATTTATTAAGTCTGTAAAAACAATACAAATCATGTAGAAAATAATTTATAAAAAACAATAAACATGATGGAAAAAATTTTGTTTAAAAATAAATATTAAAACAAAAAGAAGAGTTATCTCATAAAGAAAAGCCCTTGGTTTTAAATCTATATTAAAACAAAATACAATAAGAAGACAGTAGATAGAAACGGAAGGTCAATAAGGAAAAGGAAAAAAAAAACAAAAAAACAAACATACCTGGTATAAATTAAAAATGGAAATAAAGTCGTAAAAATCCAACCATGATTAAAACACAGAAAAAGAAAAACCATTAAAAACAAAACAAATAAAATATGAATAAATAAATAAGGGCGAAAGACCGGCATCACTGTTGGGACGTGGCGACGAGTGCAAGAGACTGAAAAAAATTACGAGAATTCAAACAAGAAACTAGAATGTGATAAATGGGATGATAAGGTAGAAAGAAACTTTAACGATATCAAATTTAAATTTTAGTAAGAGGTTTGTAGACATCAGGAAATAAAATATTTTCATATTTGAGATTAACTGTATTTGGTACTTTATTAATAAAAAAATTTTCAACTGTTTTTCTACGAGCTTTGTTGTTCTCTAATGATAGAATTTTGAGGTTATCAAAATCAAAATTATGGCCAGTGTCTAAATAGTGTTTTGTCAGAGCAGTATGAGCATCTTTATCAGGATAGGAAATAGACGATTTGTGTTCACGATCACGGGTTTCTATAGGTCTACCAGTCTCACCTTCATAAGAAAATGGACAAACAGCGCAATTATATTTATAAATAACTCCAGAGATTTTGTTTTTGTTAAGTGGATCTTTAAGATGATTACAAAATTTTGAAAAGCTATTAGTAGGTTTGTAAATAATTTTCATGTTTTGTTTTTTAGGGCTTGTTCAATTTTTTCCGATAAACCTTTTATGTATAGACAAACTGTGAAATCAACATAAGAGACTGGTTATTGATATTTTAAGAAAAAAACGGTCTCCTGAAAAAGGATAAACCAAGAAAAGATAACCACAATGACAGTATTTCTTCGTCTAATTTGAATACAACAGTGGCCAAACCTCTTCACAACTTGGAAACATTTTTAAATACAAATACTCTTTATCATTACTCGAAAGTTTCCCACAATGAAACGAAAATTCTGTTGACAGTAGACAAGATATCAATAAGCCAATATATTCAAAGGTTTTCATGTTTAAGAACGCAGGATGTAGTTTCATTGGTAATTTTAGTAAATTAAAATTTTAAATCAATGTCCCTTCATACAATAATATGAAAATAATTGCTCACAGAAAAAGATAATAAATATAATATAAAATTAATTATTCAATTAACAATTTGTCGCTATAATGTTTGAACAGCTGGAGTTGAACTTCAAAATATCTAAACAAGATAAAACTTCGTTCTTGCGTGATAGATGGCCGGTGATTAAGTTTGTTTTACTTGTGCAACTGAAAGCTATCACTTCAAAAATTGCCACGACTGAAAAAAACAACAGCGATAAAGTTGATGATTTAGCGTTAATAAAAATCTTGAGGACAATAATGAAGGTAATGAGAACAAAATTTAATTAAAACAATTATTTTACAATATATTTACATGACTAGAGTCCTTGCTACCGTTTTTTACATCCCACGAAATCAAATAAAGCAGCTTAAATTGACGATGTTGGAATACTCCCCTAAGTTTATTTTTAGATTCTCAAGATTCAGCCACTCTACATCTACTACAACTCCTAATAGGAACTAGTCATGACTGGAGGAAAAAGAAAGAAAGGTGAAACATCGAAGTTAGTCAAAAAGTATCAACCAGAAGAAATTAGAGAATGTTTTGGCTATTAAATAAAATAAGTTTATTTGTGTATCATGCAGTTTTATATTGTAAGAAGGTATTTTTTAATCATTGCGTTTTTTAAATTTTAATTTAAAGACACTAGTTAAAGCTAAAATTAAAATAATTTATTTTTTAGTCAACGGAACATGTGGATTCTAAAATTGACAAATTGAGACAAAGGTTGCTACAGAGAAAAGAAACTTTTCAACCGTCCATTATGGTAACTGTTCCTTCACAAACATTTAAGAATCATTCTGTATGATTGTGGCAATTTATCCAATATGCAGCTCTCGATATTTAACTTCAAGGAGAATATCTAATAAAACCGATTAAAGAATTGTTGGGCTTAACGATAAAAGCATTACGTGAAGCTGGACTTACGCATGGATACAATTTAACACTGAAATAATTTGCAATGATTTGGGGCCAAGCGTGTACCTTTGTTCTTCACTTAAGTGTAACTTATCGAGATCGAGGATAGATTATTATATCCATATTTAAGTTCATTTCTTGAAACATTATATTCTTCGTCTGAAACTAATGAAGACGTTCCGTTTCCTTTTCCAGAATATACGTCCGAATCTAGGGATAGTGAATCTCTTTCAGAAGAAGATTTGCTATAGAATCATAAAAATGATGAACCTGTCTCAAATATCGGAGAATTACTCTCAGGCAATATTGCCAATGAACCGGCTGTAAATTTTGCTGTCAAATTGTACCAAACGCCAGATATAGCTAGAAAAAACGTAAATAAAATCATAAAAGAAACTTCCGACTTGTTTGAGTCTGTTGTAAGTTCAGTGCAAGACAAAGTATGCAGTCGATGTAAGCGTATTGGTTCTAATGAAGAAAATTTATCTGAAATAAAAGAAATGTTAAAAAAATTTGCCGAGCCATTTCAAAAAATGAAAATAGAAAAAGAACGTTTTTCCCCATTTGAATACTATGATACTTTTATTATACCGATCTATGATAAAATTGGCGAATAAACTGAATTCAGATCTATGCCTACTGGAAGTACTCGTAAACAAGTTCCGGCCGTCGCACACTTTATTCCTGTAAGGAGTGTTTTAAAAAGTTCTTTGAATTGCCTGAAATCATATCTTAAATTTAATACTAAGTCCATTTTGGAAAAAAGTGTGCTTGTTTTGAAAAAAATGGTACCTCCACTTTTAATGTACTTCAATGATTATGAAAACAATAATCCTCTCGGAAGTCACAGGGGTGTATCTAAATGTGGTGCGGTATACTTAAGCATACCATGTTCGCCATATTAGATCGAACAGCTTTTAAAAACTCTATAACTTTTGAAAAAGTGGGTCAAGAATTAAATTTTCTTTAAGACGAATGCACAAATATTAATACTGTTGATGGTTAAAAACAAATATATTCTGATTTATCACTATTTATAGGTGACAATCTTGGTCTTCATTCTATTGCCGGCTTTAACGAAAGCTTTCGATCCAATAAATTCTGCAGTTTTTGCTTAACTGATTTAAAAACAATAATATTATATTTAAAGAAAGCGATTGCATACTTTCCATGGCGGACCGAATGAATGAAAAGGCTGCGCTAAAGCGTATCCTTATAGTATCCACATAGTATTCCTTCCGTATCATGCAACTATAACGAAAAAAACAGCAAGATGAACTTTTAATTTATTTCCATTCGGATTCTACGTTAAATTTACCGTGAGAAGGTCACGGAATAATTGCAATATTGGTTTTTTTACCATTAAAAAAACACAATAACTGTCATTAACATATGCTGAAGGCGACTTCAAGAGCATCTTCTTTCAGTAGCAGCATACTACTTAAGCTATAATGGATGCACTTAAAGGTGGCTTCAGCAAAAGTTATGACATTAAAAAAATTTTTTTAACGCTACAAAAAAGACTATTGCAAATACTCCGTGACATTCTAATGGCAAATTTAACGTAGAATCTTACACTTATAGGCGCCTTCAGCAGAAGTTATGATATTTTAAAAAAAATTTTAACGCTGCAAGAAAACTATTGCATATACTCCATCACATTCTAATGGAAAATTTAACGCGAATTTCGAATTGCAACAAGTTAAATGCCCATTCTACTGTTTTTTGAGTTTTTTGCACGATACGGAAGGTATACGGTGTGGAAGCTATAAGGATACGCTATAGCGAATCTTCATGTTCAGGTATAAAAGAAGTTTCCTCAGCAGACCGATTGAATGGAAAGGATACTCTACAGCGTATTCTTATAATATCCACGTAGCATTCCTTCCATATCATGCATAAAAAAACAGCAAGATTAACTTTTAAATTGGTGAAATTTGGATTCCACTTTAAAAATCCCATTAGAAGGTCACGTGGTAATGTCAATAGTTTTTTTTGCAACAGTAAAAAGTTTTAAACAACGATTTCACCGGGACCGGGTGCTAATCTGAAGCATTTCACCCGATCCCAGCGAAATCGCAGTAAAATTTCAGACATAACCACGTATCCGTCATTTCTGTGGAAGATGTCGTGCATCCTCTTATCGAGGAGTTGTTCGCGGAAGTTTTTCTCCTGTGCTTTCTGAATCCGGGCTTTCAGGAGTGAGTACTCGAGCTGGATAAGATTTGATGAATTCTGCTCACCCCTGATACTGAAGTTAAGTCCGAGTGTTTCAGCAGCCTCCTCCGCTGCTTTATGCAGAAAGGCTTCTTTCCCCACTTCTTTATGCTTCCTGATCATTTTCAAAATAGGGTATCTTCCATTTGCGACTCTATGTGCTGTACCCAAAATAATCCTGTTGTGAAGACATTCAAGATTCAATATTAATATCTTCTCTATATCTTATGTATATACAGGGTGTCCCAGGAGAATTTTCGTTCTTTGTAATAGCGGATAGAAAAAAAATTCAAGTCGAAAAGTTCCAAGGCATTTGTGGGTCCGGTGCGTATTTTGGGTACTAGAGGGCATTGAAAATGCATAAAGGTGAACACTTAGTTGCAAGTGTGCGTGCGACCCCGAAGAACAATATCTCCTACAGCGGTAACTTCACCTTGCTTCGAGCATTAAAAAAAACAAATGCGATTAGGAATTCATTTGCCTGTTCAAATCGGGCGGGCTTGAGTTCGATCGAACCGTAAAATAATTTTGCACTAGAATTCATTTTTATATTAAAAAATGTTCAACAGAATTCTTAAGAATTCAAAAAACGTGTAAATCCTTATTCACGAGTAGTTAAACCGCCGACCAAATATGATGACTTTGGAAATAGTTGAAGAGAATTCCATGCTTTCAGAAAAATTCAGAGAACTTAGTACATTTGATTGAATTTTACATGAATCACGGTTAATAGTTTGGACAGTCATTGATTATTTGCAATAATATGCGAATTAGCTGGGCTCACTGAAATTATTTGCGCTACGCACACCAAATTTCTGTAAACCTGGCCTTGGTGTCCATTTTTTCCATGCACCGAAATTCGGTAAGTCATTGTTTTGTCTCGAACATGTTTAAATTTAAAAATTAATTTGGTTGCAAAGTTATTTTACGGCAAATACATTCCATTTGTTTTTTTTGAATTCTCGAAGCAAGGTGAAGTTACCGCTGTAGGAGATATTTCTCTTCGGGGTCGCACGCACAGTTGCAACTAAGTGTTCACCTGTATGGATTTCCAATGCCCTCCAGTACCCAAAATACGCACCGGACCAAAAAATGCCTTGGGACTTTTCGATTTGAATTTCTTTTTTCTATTCGCCATCATAAGGAACGACAATTCTCCTGGGACACCCTGTATAGTATTTACCATGCAAACAAAACTCAAAAAAATAGCAAGATTCACTTTTAAATTGTTATAACGCCTGTTGACTGCAACACTTTTAACGCGTCATCTGTAAGTAGCAGTCAACATGCGTTATACGTTTTATATATTTTTAAAACTTTTTAACGTTTCAAGAAAACTATTGGGATTAAGCTGTGACTTTCTAATAGGAATTTTAACGTAAAATCCGCATTTCACTAATTTAAAAGTTTATTTTGCTGTTTTTTTATTAGTTTTTGTTGCATTATGCGACATACTATATGGATACTATGAGGATACTCTGTGGAGTATCCTTTCCGTTCACTCGGTTCGCTAGGGTTGTTTCTGGACCTTATCCCAAGAATGGGGATCGATCAGCCTCTAAAATTTATTCTCAGTCATTTTGATGGCATAGGCGTATCAAAAGAACATCTCAAAACAATTTAACTGACCGAAATTTTAATTAATAAAGTGTGGAGAGAGTTTTTTTATTTTAGAAAATATTTTCTATGGACGTCATCTCAAAATTTGGGTTGATTAACCACTATGATAGGAATGTATCAGAAATTAATTATCAGTCATTCAGATAGTAAACATGTATCTAAAAGATATCTCGAAGCAATTTAGCTTGCCGGAATTTTAAATAATAAAGTGTTTAGGGAAGTTTTTTTATTTTAGAAAATATTTTCTCTGGAGGTCATCTAAAAATTTCGTTTGATCAACGACTAAAATAAATTAGACACTCGTTGATGATATAAATGTATCAAGAATAAATCTAGAAGATATATTTTATGCCGGAATTTTTATTCCAATTTTTTAAAAAAATTTTCCATTTTCAAAATTGCTAGCCCTGGACCTGATTTCAAAATTGGAATTTGATTAGCCTCTATAATTATTCTTAGTCATTTTAATGGTATAGGTGTCTTAAAAATATATCTCGAAGCAATTTATCTTGTCGGAGTTTTAATTAATAAAATGTTCAGGGCATTTTTTCTTTTAGAAAATCTTTTGTCTGGAGGTCATCTAAAAATTTAGTTTTATTAACCAAAACCATCTTTAAACTACAAGGAGACCCGCCGCATGGACGCAGCAGCGAGTTCGAACCTAAGAGAGCGTTCAAGAACAGTTCAGTTCCTAACGGACCAATGCGAATTCTCAGGGCCGGGAGAGAAAAAGAAGACTCACCCGTCGTTGGGCTAGTTGCCTCAGAATTTAGATGTCCGAAAGCCCATGTATTAGTATCTCCAGGTTCCGATGTTAACCTGATAAAACTTCGGGCGTTGAAAGATACGATGATTGTAGGAAACAATCCTATTAACATTTCCGGCATCACAACCAATATAGTTGAAACGCTTAGCACGGTTAAACTCACTATACTCGGAAAGCCGGTTGAATTCCATGTGGTTAAATACACCTTCTCTATCTCGGCCAACGAGATTACAGGTCGGCCATATTTAAGGGAAGACCAAGCACAGGTATCATTTTTCACAACACTCTCCTTGTAATATCTGACCCTATAGAGCCTATATCCTTTATCGATATGGAATCGACAGAAGCTAAACGGGAACTGAGGGATGACATCAAGCCCTTCAACAGGATCCTAAAAATCGGGGTCCAGACTAAACAGCCAGTGGAAATACCGGTGACGAATCGAGACCTAACAGAGGGATAACTCTCCAGAGTCGACGCACCAGAAGGTATATATATATCGGTGAAGGAGAAGTGAAAAACGCAGATGGTGTCTGCTACGCCTACGCCTATAACACCACCGAAGAAGAAATTGAAATGACTCTACAACCTCAAGAGATAATTCCTGTTGACTACTGTGAGTTCCCTGGAATAGAGACATCCAGTTCAGATACTCATCACTTCCCAGACAACGGAACGTTAAGACCAAGTAAGCCTCGTAGCGAACGTGTTTGCCGAGGTCCTGCACACTGATCATCTTAATGATGAGGAGAAAGAACTCGTGCAAGTTTGGGTAAATTATTTCACCGAAGTATTCCATACCCACGGAGAAATGCTGAATATCTCGAATAGAATCCAGTATCGAATTCCGACGCTAGATGATGCAGTGATGTCGAGGAAGCCGTATCGCCATCCCCTAGATGCATTGGATCAAATTGACATCCAAATTGAAAAACAGCTCAAAAGTGGTGTCATCCGTCCGTCACAATCACCGTACAATGGGCCACTAATGATCGCCCCAAAAAAATGGACGCCTCAGGAGAGAGAAAGTACCGGGTCGTGATAGACTACAGAGTTCTCAATAAAAGGTAATCGGCGACGCCATCCGTTGCCTAATACTACAGAAATATTAGAATATTAGAATTATTACAGAATATTAGACTCACCCAGACGATAGGGCGAAAACCGCATATTCCACTCAGAGAGGCCATTTCGAGTAGTTACGAATGCCCATGGGTATAAAAAATGCTCCTGCAACTTTCCAACACCTTATGGACAATGTCCTAAAGGGAATGCTAGACACGGAAACCTTTGCATACCTGGATGATATCGTCATCTATTCGGAAACCCTAGAGGAACACAATAAAAAGGTTCGGAGACTCTTCAAACGACTGACAGAAGCAAACCTCAAATTACAACCATCCAAATTCTATTTCCTCCACAACGAAATTGCATATTTAGGGCTCATCATCAGCAGTGATGGAGTGAGACTTAACCCGAAGAAAATTGCAGCATTGTATTTACTTGAGTTCTTTTTGGCGTGAAACTACGAACCCATGCATTGGATGACATGCATTGATAATCGTGGTCCAAGGTTACTTCGTTAGCGCCATAGACTAAACGACCACCAATATATCTTCGAATACAAGAAAGGAAAGTTACACAGGGGAGTAGAGGCCCTGTCGGGAAACCCCATCCGACTCAACGAGGAAGAAGTGTCAACAGAAACGGACGACTTTACCGAGTCTGATGACTACGCTTCTACGCAAACTAAATGAACTAAGTCTTCAAAACGAAACGTTTCAAATCATTCGGCACCTCCAACCAAACCCAACAAGGACGATGGAAGACATGGCGTTGAAACTTTAATTGCCGACATGACCACCTACAGGGCATTGCCACTAAGACAATCCTCGGCTAAGGACAGTATTACGAGAGGTAAGAAGCCCGAAAATGATGCCAACGATTCGGAAAAGGAGGATCGAACCACTCATCTGGAAACCAACAACCATTCGGAATGCCAAAAACTATACCCGTGAGACCAAAGCCAACAGCAGCTAGCTCGAGACGTAAACCGTCCGCTCTGAAACCGAACTCCGTGCATCCTAAGAGCTTAGAAGGAAGGCATCCACGACCATCCATATCAAGCGGGGCAGGAGAAAAACGGATAAGGTCCCTTAAAAAACTAGATTTACACAAACTTTATAAGCCACCTCCTTATCTAAAAATTGAGGATATTAATCAAAGCCGAATAGCAAGTAGACTTAACGAAAGAAATAGAAGAGCGAAAAGTCTAAAGACTCACATACACCTCAGACTCATCATCAACTAAAGACACGTCTTCCGAAAGTGAAGGAGATAGCGAGTCAGATTCCCCTGTATACCGGAAGAGGCATAGTCTCCTCCATAATATTGATCCCAGCTTACCAATGCCCAAGGAAGATCGCCCACTCCAAAGTGCACCCCCCAGCTCTACTCAACTCTTGCTTCCCAAGATTATGTGATATAACTACGGACGTGTATGCAGATGGAGCGTACGTTTACAAAAAGAGCGGAGAACTAGAGGGCAGGATAGGCGTATGGTTTGGCCACGATCATCCGTGGATTATTTCCTAACCCGCTACCGGAAGGCAAACGAATAACGCCACCGAAATCCAAGCCGCGACAGGAGCCGCGAGGAAGGCGATTGAAAACGGCATCAACAAGCTGCGGATAAATACGGATTCGAAGTTCTTTATCAACAGCTGTACCAAGTGGATCCCTAACTGGGACACCAACGGGTGGAAGGCTGCGGATGGCAAGCCTATTGTTCATCGGACTAAGTTCGAAGAACTAAGGAAACCTTTAGAGACCCTTGATGTGACTTGGAACCATGTCCCCGGCCACCAAGGGATAGAGTGCAACGAAATGGCAGATTATCTAATACAAGCTGGAATAAAAAAAAAAACGATGTCGTCCTAGACAGACATGCTCCCGAATCCAGTACTTTCCAGAAAGAACAAGGTGTTGCTACGTCTACTGGCCATACAGACCCTTTATTTTATGTCAGCCCCCCTGCCTAGAGCAGCGAAGATAGCGACGACAGTTACGAAAGCGACGATGGCCAGAGTAACACAGGCTTAGAGACAAAACCCTCAAACTCATAATGGAAAGGGCAGAGATGCAACGGTCCATCTCCAAATTCGACCGTTCGCTAGAAGATCATCAGTCTTACTTTTGAGACAAAGGACTCTCCGAAGCCCACCAAGAGGAAACATTTCGAACAGAATGCACTGCGGTATCGGAAGGAGAAAATGATCAAGAGCTACTAATTTCCCTACCAAACATGGACCCATGCACCGACACTGAGGATCCTCTCTCCGCCCGAGTAAACGCATTTTTAGAATCCTTTCGTAGACACCTTGACGCGAGGAACGATTCGAAACCTAAGGGTGCTACGCTAGGTACAGAGAAGCTACCCGAAGCAAAAAATTCCGGGGTAGACAGAAGAAGTACGGTACGATTTAAGGACTTACCTGAAGTAATAGAATCTCCCATTATAGGGACTCAACCTTTAAGGAGATGATTATTCCAGACTCTAGTCGCCTTAACCATACCCGCTGCCAGTTCAACTCCAGCAGCCAACGGTGACAACTTAGAGAACACCAACCTTCACGAAGGGATGCCTGTCGGTAAGAAGCGTACTATGCTCCCACGACAGCTTAATCAATTAACGTCTACTTCAGGAAAATAAAACGCCGCCCGCTCGCCGCAGAATACACTAAATATATACCTACCACATATAGATGATTCATCTTCCCCTTCATCATTTTGTCCGGTCACAACTGGAGGAATTACATAGAATTTCACAGGCTCAAAATGACCACCAATCTCGATTACAACACGAACTCCGGATTTCAACCCAACACTTTAACGAAAATTCCAGTGCCGTATTTAACCTCAGCTACACTCAGAACTTCAGTAAAATCCTGTATGCTATCGACATGAATCTAGACGAGTATCTCCGAGCCGCAACCCAGATCCTGGCAGTCGTACATGCAGCTAGGAGTGGTGAATTACATCCACTACTACCAACAGAAGAACAACTGGCACCCATATTCCGTGACATTCAGGACCATGCCCCTAAAGTCTCCTTCCCAGTCTCCGGCCCCCATGTGAGCCTAGAAGAACTTGCTCAAGTGGCAACAGTCACGATAATCGGTAGAAATGGGATACTACAAGTTATAGTGGACATTCCACTACTTGGAAAAACCGACTATACTCTATACGAAATGCATCGTATATCTGTCCATCAACTTTTTCTGATGAACGGTACGGGACGAGCGTATCTATATACGCTCGTCCCGATCAGCGGCAACTTACATTGCAGCTGCAGATACACAGCACACCTATATGCTCTTCATCTAACAAGCACATCAATCGAGTTAGGTACTTCAGGAAGACACGCTCTGTCCCGGGTTATTTTCAATCTACGAGGTGTCCTCACACTAAACGTGCGAGATACAGCTTCTAATGAATCCAACAATGGCATCATTTATTCGTTCTTCTCATAATCCATCCTCCGCTAGAATCTTTATCACAATCTCTTTCCAGCTTCCTTTATCTTCCATTCCTCTCTTAAATTTTTTACATATATGCTCCATGTTTCCTCCTCCCTTTCATATATTCTGCACATTTTGTTCTCTTCCTTTTCCCAATACATCTTCTCCATTACCTCGTTTCCCAATCTAAATCTTGCTAATATGGACCACCTTCTCCCTCCCCATCACTTTTCTAAATACTTTAATACCCCTTTCTTTTTTTATAATCTGATACTATTTATTATAGTTTGATTCCTCAATCATCCCCCATCTTCCTATTAATTGTCTTTGCCTCTCCTTTTTTACATTCTTCACAGTTTACTCCAGTCCCGACTTCTATTTCTCTAGCATTAAAGAACTTCCTTCTTGCTTCTTCCCATTTCGTTAATTCTATCGCCCTCCATCTCCTATCTTCTACCTCCATCAAATACTTTCTCGCCAACTCACCTCCCTTGTCCTGCCATATATCCTGGCGTCCTCCAGTCTACCTTATATACTAAACTCTTAATATCTTTTCTTTTTTCCATCCCCATATCTCTGCTCCATAACCTATTAACAGTCATGCCAGCGTATCAAATAACCACATTATCCTTCTGCAATTTTTTAACCTTCTTTTTCCTATTCCATATATCTGTTCCATTACCCCTGCTGCTTTTTTATTCTTTCTGTTATATGAGCTCTACAATCTCCATTTGTTTGCAAGGTATATCCCGAATATTCAAACTCTTTTACTTCTTCTAACCTTATTCCCATCTATCTTCCCGTACATTCTTTCTTTCTTCCCCTTCCATTACTAAACTTCATACTTGTTGTTTTTTCTTAGTTTAAATTCAACTCTTTTCCATGTAAGAACTTCTCTAATCCTGTAATTAAGGCCGCCATCCCTTCTTCATCCTTTGCCATTATCACTTAATCGTCTGCGTATGCGAGTGTATATATTTTTTCCTTCGCTATCCTAACCTCTCCCTAACCTTTTCTCCTCATTTCTTCTTGCAAGTGTAATATTAATATATTAAATAAAAGTGAACTTAAAGGACACACTTGCCTTACTCCTCTCGACAACCAGAAATTATCTCCTCTTTTTTCGACTACCTTTACCCTGATTTTCCTCTTTTATTTAGATATTTCTGTCCTTCTCTCTAAACTATTCTTTTCCTTGCCTTGACCAATCCCCTTTACCTGCTATTTTTACCTTTGCTCCCTTTTTAACCATGTTTCTATTACTTTTTTCTCCCTCTAATGTCACTATTAAAGGAAAGTGATCCGAATAAATATAATATACCTATAGTTTCTTGACCTTCTCTTCTACCTCATCATTCACTATTACATAATCAATTACCCCTCCCTTTATACTCCTCAGCGTATATATTCTCCTTCCTCATCTCCCTCTACATTTCCGTTTAAGATAAATCATTCCAACTCCTCCAAGCTCTTTAACAACTTCTTTCCCTCCCCATTCAGTACCTTATCCTTAGACTTTCTTCCTCTCTCTCTTTTCCCCATTCTTTTCTTCCTCTATATCCTGTTCTCGCATTGAAATCGCCACCTATTATAAGCCTAATCTCTTCTTTATTTTCTTCAATCATTTCTTTCATCACCTCTACTTTCTCCTGCATATCACCATTCACATAAACACCCACTATCTTCCAATTCTCTCCTCTCATATTTATTTCTTCTACTATTAATGCTTCTTGTTGTTCTTTCCTCTCGTTCATATCTTTCCCTTTTACATATTCGTTCCTTAGCACCATCTCAATTACTCGCATTGCTCTGCCCTTCAATTCTTCCTCTTTGCATTTTTAACTTTCCATTTGTATCCTCTTGGTAATCTACCCCATACTCTTTGACATCCCTTTTCATCTAGCCACGGCGCCATCATTATTACTACATCGCACTGTGTCGAATATCTTATAAATTTCCTATCCTTGAAAATCTGCGATTCAAAGATGAAGTTACATGTCTTCAAAAAATAAATTTTAATAATTTTGTCCGTTTATATATGGATAAAATATTTATCACTCATATCTTAAACCTTATTTTTTATTTGAATTAAATACGTACATCTTAATCCTATCTCAATGTGCATTATTTAAAATTCAAGCGCAAAAAATGAAAATGATCATTTTTATCGACCGAAGTCGTTTAGTAACTAGCAAATTGGTAATTCATTTAGTAAACATTAACCGGTTTTCATAAATCTTTTTTTCCATTTTTTCAAATTATATGAACAAACAAATTCTGCTGATTTTTTCTAATAGTCAACATGGGGCTGTCCTGGTATATATCATCAGTCAAGGACATAAAGATCTATTTTTTTAAACTTCTTTTCGGTTGAACTCGGTTTTTTATCATAGCCATGGACTGAGTCAAGTGATTTACACATCAGCCGCGAGCGTTGGAGGCGACAACAGTCGATTCTGCATGCTTTCTCAGAGCTACCATCTGCCACTCCACAGTTTTTAGTCGCTTGCTTCCTGATGGTCCAGAGAGTTTTTTACAATGCGATAGGCGTTTAAAAAAAACCGCCTTCTGAATTTCTGTCAGTTTTACTGACTCATGTTCACGATATCCTGGGCATCTTGCGTACAAATTTCCTGTAGTCGAAGTCACAATAAGATGAATAGATCCATGATTCAAATTCCTCCATATGGTTGTTAATTCATGCCTTAACTCAATATACTAATGGATCTTGATTGTATAGGTTGACTGAAAATTTCGATTAACCCTCATGACGGCAAGCTACAATCGTGACGTTAAAAGGCAAGCCGGGCCAATGTGGAAAACCCACGGAAAAAAGGATATTATAGAAAGAAGGACTGGAAAAAATTAGAATCATTCGCTATCCGATTCGTTCAACGTTGGTACTTTCCGATCTTTTGATGGCGGACACAGTGCTCATAGTTTTCTGGCTTTCTTTTGCTGGCGATGCACTCCTTTCAGCTGTTGAGATCTGCGATGATTCTGATGCTACGTTATTATTAAGAGCCAAATCAATGTTCTGTCAGTAAAGAGTACTCAAGCCAACATTGCTTCTTGCCTTGATTTGCTGATATACGAGTTAATCGGATAAATTTACCGAAATACGTTTTTTTGTGGAGTCAACTGGTTGCTCGCTTTATGCAGTAATATTGCGATGAATCGCGACTGAAGCGACGTTTATCAAATTGAAAAACATTGCGTGAGGTCACTGGTTCGTTTTACATTGCACCGTATATGAATGGCATATTTGGTCAAGAGGGGCAATGCTTCCTTTTGTTACGTTATAAAAAAGATTTATAACCTGAGCTTTTGTTCCTTCTAAATCCCAGAATTGCAACTATCACAACAACTATGACAACAGAATCACTACAACATCACAATATCACGCGTTGCAAACGCGCGCTCACATTTGGAAGAGTTTATCCGAGAAATTATATTTGCACGTGCAAACAGTAGATGTGGTTTAGCAACAACAACCAAAATTATATTAATCCCTCAAAACATTAAAAAAAAGTATCTGTAAAACTGAAATCTATAAATTAAAAATTTGTATGCAAATATGAGTAATAGGAATACTCTTTGCATCACGGCATTGATAGTTAATGTTGCAATTAACAGCGGGCCTGCGAGACCCGGGTTTCCTTTTTCTGTAAGTAAAAAATATATGTTTCTGCGGAACACTCCATTGATGGAATTTTCAGAAAAGCTTTATTTAAAATAACAAAAGTTCGAGACTAAACGTACAAAAAAACCTTAATTTTTAATGTATTTAGTTTTCACAAAAAGAAATTTCCATGCACAAGCCCATACTTCATGCAAAACTCTTTGTAACTGGAAAACTGTGAGCCGCAGGGCCTCTTAGACCCTCTTGACTTTTTTTAGGGTTTAGTCGATTGAATCGGTTGTAATGATCCGTTTGGAAAACTGCATTTGTGACATGGATCACTAGCTGCATTTTCTGCTTCGAACTAGCGAAAGTGTTGCCGGACCGCATCCAAGCCGATGCGAAAACCCCCGAGGGGCCCCGAAGCGTCGGGCAGCGTGTGTGCCGTCGCCGGCTTGGTCAGTCGTGTTTCGCGCTCACTTTCGAACCCTGATTTTTTCTTGTCTCTCGCGAGTGCCAATAATGGTACCCTCTCACCCTGGGGAATTGTGATTCCCTTATAACCAAGTTGTCTCTACAACCAGCGTCAACTTCCCTATGAACGAGTCATGCACCCTCCATCGCCTGACAATAATCATCACGGATTTTCTGCTCAGTCCAAGAAATGTAATTGGCAATAAAGCTCTTTTATCTTTCGTAATACGTATGTCTCATTGTGTCTTAACTCTTACTTTGGCACCCCAAAATTCCAAATTCCCTCTTCGGTCTTACCCCCGTAATACCAAACTAAAAAAACTCCACTTCTGACTCAATTCTGAGACTTTTGAACTTTTTTCCATTTTCTAGTGTATGCTATTGATTCCACTTGCCTTGCCATTCTAGAATTGGTTTCTATTTTTACAATGATTTTTATATTCTCAAGATCTATATGTACCTGTAATTTAGATGCGGATCCAGAGAAGTGTTCTGGGGGTAGGGGGCATCAGAAAATTATATAGTCATGTTGTGTTTATACATATACACACAGATATATATATATATTGTAACACGACCATTTGCCTGGTGGTCGGCAAGGTCCTTTAGGCCGCGCACTAAGGAAAGAAAAGCATAAGATACAAAAAAAAGACATAAGCCTCAGGGCGCCAGCTCTCCTAAGAGCAGTCGACAATCCTAACCCCAAATT
>JAAAKG020020822.1:0-20314 GCA_010014905.2 Druon quercuslanigerum | reverse complement strand
TATCTACAGATGTTAACTTTGAAAATCTAGATTGCTGTCCTATAGTTAAACATAAAATATGTTAATCCTGAACATGTGGATGTTACATTTGAACATCTATTTTTCTCCGTGTACCGAAATCAATAACATTTTAAACTAAACTCGCGAAAACTCGGATTTTGTTCGACGAAATGATCTCCTATTTTTCCCAAAATAGCCAATCCCCTGCCGATCGCCCACAGGTCGTATTTTTAAACCGATTTTCAAGTTGTCCTTTGTTTTAATGCTCAGCATTAAATTTTCAAGAGAATTTTGGTTTTAGATTTTTAAATTTTTGTCGCAGAGCAACTATTTACAAAGAAATAAAGTGAAAAAATTGGCCATTTCGACTTTCTGAATTTTTGTCTCAGGAAAAAATACAGAAAAAGACCACCATAAGTCTGTTTTATAGGCTCCTGAAATTGCTGTTTTTTTTTTTGTTTAATATTGCTTTGGCTTTTTAGTTATGAAAATGCAATGAATATACATTGTAAAAAATGACATTTTAAACAATCTCTTTCTTTTTTGTGCATACTTCGTCCTAAAATAAAATGGATATTTGAAATATGCTTTGAATTTTCTACATGGATTATAGGGATTCTCCGTTGTAAAGGGGGGGGGGGGCTGATAATAAAATATATGCAATACTAAATTTTTCTATTACGCTTTGTAAAAAACTGCTTATTGTAATTCAAAACAAAACTTTCACAAATCATTTACAGACCTAGTCCTCCTATCTGCTCGAATATTATATTGCTTTCTATGTTTCTGTCTCTTGTGTAAGACAGCTTCTTTATTTGAATTAATTTGTTTTAAAATCTTGGAAAGAGAGCAAAAAAGTACTTAAAACAATACAATACTATTTCAAAAATGATTCTTTTGGAGGTTCTCTTTTTATTTTTGTTATAACAACAACAAAAAAACAGATTCCCAGAATTGCTATATAAAAATATAGCTATAAACAATAAAAAATTGTTTAAATAAGTATGTTTGTTAACTTGTATTAACTTTTACATCACTAAGTGAAAAGTGGACAAAAATGTAAGAATTCAGAAAAACCCGCAACTTTCCAGCATTATTCAAATAAAGTATAATTAACAATGATATTAAATTATTTAAACATTTAACTTTTCAACAATAATTATTTAGCCACCTTACTCTAATTGTAAACTGGACAAATAGTTGAAAATTTTAGAAAAACCGCACTTTTCTAGAATTATTCAAATTGAATAATATTAACAATAATAATAAATTGTTTAAAAAATTATTTTCGTAAACATTACTTAAGTATCACTTAAGTTGTATTGAAAATTGAACAAAGAGTAAAAAAGTTTGCAAAAAACCGCAACTTTCTATCTCTATTCTAAGAGAAAATGTCAAAAAACCATGACAAAATGTTTAAATAATTTTCATAAGCATCTAATAATGTGTATGAAGTAGTATTTTAACTTTTAGCAACAATTGACATTAAAAAACATTAAAAAATCAAAATTAGCCCCCAGAGATAGCAAAACTCATTTTTCAGCTATAGAGTTTTTTCAGGACGCTATAAAACAGACTTATGGTGGTGCCATGTTGAAAATAATACTTTATTCATATTCCATAGCTCATGGTGAAGAGGAATATTGAATTTCAATCATTTCAGCTGAGATTAAGTCTCTTTCTGTATTTTTTTTGTGATAAAAATTCACAAATCTGAAATGGCCAATTTTGTCACTTTATTTGTTTATAAATAGTTGCTCTGCGACAAAAATTAAAAAATTGCAAAAAAAAATTTTCTTGAAAATTTATTGCTGAGAATTTTTAAAAAGAAACTTAAAAATCGGTTAAGAAATACGACCTGTGGACGACTATGAACAATACATTCCTATTCTAGACCATTGTGGTCGGAACGAGGACAAGGCGACGGTCGACTCGAGTCGAGTACGCGCGCGGTCATAAAAAATCTCTTCTATCTTTTAAACCAACAGAACGCTTTGGCTTAAATTTTGTCAAAGTTTTTCTTAAACATTAAGGAACAACTTTGCCACTGGAAGTTTTCCTTCGGCGAAACTTCCCTGCAGACTTTTGTCCGTTAAATTCTGACGTAACGATTTTTTGGCACTAATGGTTTAAAATATTTTTTATGTTGCAAATATAAAAAAAAAATATACTTCTGAAACATTATTGGCATCGGCAGGAGTTTTGCTACTTGGGAAAAAAACGAGATCATTCAAGTCTAACAAGTCAAAGTCTAACAGAAGCCGAGTTTCCGCGAGTTTAGTTTAAAAAGTCATTGATTTCGGTACAATAAAAATTTCCAGTCTTTAATTTTTAATAAAAAAACTATCAATATCATACAAAAAATTTCGCAATAAGAGTTGTGCGGCTCGTCGAGCAGCATGTAGTTATATTTTTTGCGCAGAGAATTTTCAAAGTTGGTCACTTTCTGAAATTTTTCCGCGTTTCCGCAATGCACAGGGTACTGGGAGAGCGAGTCAGAGCGCTATGGACGTTATGGAATCTACATGCTCAATTTATATTACAAAACCAAGAATTTGGCTATATTCAACGAATAGGGTCAATTTTTTTACAGGGTCAACTAGGAATGTCTATCCGATTCCAAATTGCCATTCAATTAAACCCTACGGATCGAATGCATCCCTCCTCGGCGTCAAACCTCTTGCTCGAAATTTGGTTGAAACACAACGAATACACAACCAGGTCGTACGTCGCAGATGGACACCCATCTGACTGCTATGCGCTATCAATGACTTGACTTCTGGACTCTTCACCTGTGGAGATCATTTATTATTTATTTCTATGAACATTTTTATGCGCCGACATTTTAGAAGTTTTTTCAAAATTTACATAAAAATCTTTAGAGCTGCACAATAATTTATTCTGCATCGTGAGATGGTACGCATGCGTACCATCAATCGTGAATTTTGAGGTGTAAACGCCACAAGTAAGTATTTTCCGCATTAAAATACAATCCTAAAATATTTTTAAGTAAGTCAGGGCAGTGCTTGTTCTGGTTAATTATTTTATCTTTTATTTTCAATGTTCTTTTATTGTGATTTGATAATAATAAAAACAGAATGCGGTTGCTTGCCTTTTCATTTTTCTTTCCACTTTTTTATTTTTGTCTGCAATTTTTTTTTTAAGAACATTTTTTTCATATTAAAATTGGAACATGTTTTGTTTGTTTGTTGTGATCCAAATTTGGTCGGTGGATTCTTTTTTTTTACAGGAGTTTACATCAATCTGATGATTGGACGTTAAATAATATTTTTAATTTGAATTTGAGTCTGATTTTAATTTCTTAAATTTTAATTGTTTTTTAAATGAAAAATAATTTTCGTTTAGTGCTTTCTTCTATTTAGTACCTTCGTTCGAGAAATATGGGTCAACATTTTATTTCCATATTTCATTAAAAATAATAGTTTAATTAATTTAAAAAAGGAGTGAAATGAAATCTGAGAACTAACTTGTTACGGTGAGCAGTAATCGTAAAAAAGCTGAAAAAGTTTATGTAAACTATTGGCATGACTTCACTTATCAATTTTCTAGTTTATTATCATTTTTCAGTAAAATTAATATTTATTGAGTCGTTTTTCATTAGCTAACAATTATCTATATATACTTGTCATTTCCTTTAGATTGTAAAATTATTTTATTTAAAAATGAAAGTATTAATAGCTGAAGAATTTCCAACGTATGATAAATATTTCGAGACGAATTATTGCAAATTATTACATTAAAAATTTCAGTCGTCATTCACACATAGCCCGACTCGCATGCGCATGCCTGCAATTATTATAGCCCCAACGTTGCAACCAGCGCGCTACCCCTCACCTGGTTTTAAGCACATCCCGCATCGGATTAGAGGCGGTGAATCTTTAAATTATTATCTACTGTACTCACAATCCCGTTGTACTCAATACTCATTTATATATCTATATATTAATCTAATTTGGAAAACTTGAAGTTCCAATTTATTCAGTCTAGTAGTCTTTTAAACTGGAGATTGAAAACTTCGCAAATTTTAAAAGTAAGATTTTAATGCAATTTTTAATGAACCAATTTGCAATAATTCGTCTAGGAATATTTTCTATTAATTTAAAATTATGTAACTATTAATGCGTTTAAATTTGAAAAAAAAAATTTAATATCTAAAGGAATTCAGTTTCATGCTCAAATAACTTGAAATATATGAAATTCAAAAACCAATAATTTAAAAATTGAATAAAGTTACTGTCTCACATATTCTTTATTTTTAACGTTTTCAATATGAAATTTATGGCTTTATATTCAAAAATACTGTACAATTGGGCTGATTCAATGTACATATTGATGTAATAATTACGTTTTATCACAAGAATAACTAAAAATTTAAGAAACAACCATTGTTGTAAATGATGTTTGCACAAACATATTTTAATATGACATATTTGCAGGGTTAGATTTCTATTTATTTTATGAACTGCCGAATCTCTTAATATAGATAATATATCTTTCATAATATTTGGGCAAATATAGATGCACTCTCTGCAAATTCCTGGAATATTTTATAACTAATACTTAACTATGGTAAATTTTTTATAACAATTTTTAATAATACAATTTTATAAATATTTGTGACTAACGTAGACTTTCAAATAAATCTCGAGCTATTTGAATGGAAGGAATGATTTTATTGTATTTGAACTTCAAGAATTTGGAATTTGTCCATATAATTTATTCATAAAAATGTAAATTGTTATATTTTCGGTTAAAAATTTGTATTTGTTTAGAATTGAAATTTTTATTTGGTTAAAAATTTGTATTTTTTAAAAATTAAAAATTAAATTTTTGGACTTAAAATTTAACTATCTTATTTTAAGTGAAATTTTTTTTACTCAAGAATTCGGTTTGTTTCTGGATGAAAATTGATTTTTTAACTGAAAAATCCTCTTTTTAGGATCCATATAATTTTTATCCCTCCCCTACCCCATCTCATTAAAACCAACTCAATACGATAGGGTGGGATAAAATCATAATGTTTTTTGTTAATTAACAAAATAGTTCAACTTTCAACAAGTAATTGCATTTTCGACGAAAAAAGATGTGAACTCAATGAAAACTGTAATATTTGATATTTTAAGCAAGAAAAGATTTCTATTTTTATTCAAAAACAGCCGAATTGAAAAAAGGACCAATGTCCAATAAAACAAATAAAGCCTTAAGCAAAGCAGATGAATTTTCAACCAAACAGGTTTTGCATTTTTAATAAAAAATAAGCATTTGATAAAATAGTTGAATTTTCAACTAAATAGTATTCAACAAACAAAAACAAATTTTGAACAAATACTTAAATACTTGACTAAAAGAGATTAATTTCTAATGAAGCAGTTGAATTTTTTACTTAAACATTGATATTCTACTAAAAAAAAACGAATTTTCAAGAAAAAATATAAATTTTCAGCCATAGGAAAATTTACATTCATAATATGATACATACAGAAAGTTTGAATAATATTTCAAATACCTGTTTTATTTCAGAAAAACTGCTGCTGTCTACAAATTATCTAAGAGAAGGTAATTATAAACAATAATAATTATTTAAAACAATTGTATTGGCTAACAATCTTTACATTGCTATTAAACTAAAAATAAACATTCAAAAAAATAAAATCTTGTAGTTAGTTAAAATACATACTATTTTATCCCGTTCTTATCGATTTCTTTCATTTTTCGAAAAAATTGGTTACAGTATAATTTTATAGATTTTAGGAAATGGAACTTTTTTAAACAATTAACTGATGTTCATATTTTCCATCGTTTCTAAAAAAATGAGATTTTAAATCGTTAAGAATAAAAAATTGTTTTTCACAAAAACGCTTGGTACGATTATGTATTCTTAAATAAATTTTAAATTGTTTAGTCCATTTTTTACTTGTTTAACTAATTATTATTGCTTAAATTCAACTTTTCAACGGAAAAAGTAAAAAAGGCGTACTTTTCCATTGTTTTTTAACAGGTAATATCAAGAATTACTGGTATTTTCTGAATTACTTGGCCTAATTTTCGAATGTAAACAGTTAATTATTTTATTCTAGTTTAATATTTCTTCTTTGAACAACTTATATTTGCTAATTCATAGAATTTCGAAGCTGCTGCTATTTTTTTTATACAATTTTTATTTGTTTACAAATATTATTGTCTGTTGAAGCCTCTATGTTTCTGCTCGATTTTTGCGTGTTCTTTGTCTCGCGAATTTTGCTGTCTTCCACTTAGCTAAAGCAACAAATCGTGATTCACAATTTAAAAATAAATTTTTTAAACGATTAGTTTCAAGATTCTAATTTAAGAATTCTTTAATTTTTAAATAAATGGAAATAAAACGGAATAAATCGAATTTTTTTATTTCACATAATACATACTTCGCAGGGTGAAAAATTTATTTTCAAAATTCCCTAATTTTTTCTTAACCACTAATTTTATTTCCCTGATATTGAAATAACATTATTTTAATATTGGAATATTCATAACATAAGACCTTTTATAAATCGAGTAAAACAATATTTCAGATACAAAAAAAAAATTTTTTAAATCTATTTATTTACTAAAAAAATAATGATTATGTTTCTACCATAAAAGCTGCAGTTTTAACAAAATAATTGATTTTTATAAATAAAAAGATGAATTCTCAACATAAAGTGTAATAGTTGATAATTCAAAAGAAAAAAATGAATTCTTTTTTTAATGAATTTTAAAAGCAAAAAGACAAATTATTAACAAATAAAAGTTGCTCAAGTCAAAAAACAAATTTTCTGTAGCAAAAATTAAACTTTTAACCAGAAAATATACATTTTCAGCAAATAATCAATTTTGAACCAAATAGTTACATGTTCAACAAAATAGATTTAACCATTTTTAAATTTAACAATTCATTAAAAAAATAATTTTTTAACAAAGTAATTTAACTTTTACCAACGCAGTTTAATTTTTAATTAAAAAGGTTAGTTTTCAATTCAAAAGTTCAGTCTTGAACA
Source organism: Druon quercuslanigerum (assembly GCA_010014905.2). Taxonomy (NCBI): domain Eukaryota; kingdom Metazoa; phylum Arthropoda; class Insecta; order Hymenoptera; family Cynipidae; genus Druon; species Druon quercuslanigerum. The sequence continues at coordinate 13,280 of JAAAKG020020822.1, read as the reverse complement.
GAAGACATAAATCTTTAGCCACAAAATATAAATCTTCAGCAAAAAATTGTTTTTGAAGAAAGTGGTTCAATCCAAAATTTTCAAAAAAATAGGTGAATCCTCGAGCAAAGAATATTAATTTTCAACCGAATACTAGTCCAAAAAAGATGCAATTTCGACTAAAATAGAAGAGTTTTTAAATTAAGAATATTCAACCAAAAGGATAAAATTTTAAACAAATCTGATAACCCTAGGGCTACCGAGGTCTAGGAACTTTTTAATAAATTACAATTACAAATTACTTTTATCCAAGAAAGATGAAATGTAGACTAAAATAGATGAATTTAAAGACATGAAAAGGTAAATTTTCCAAAAAATAGTTGAATTTTTGAAACAAAAAGTATCAATTTTTATCAAAATTGTTGAATTTTTAATCTATCAGTAGCATTTCTTTCCAAGGAAGATGCAACTTCGACTTAAATATATGAAGTTTTACCCCGAAAAAATGAGTTTTCCAAAAAAATAGTTTAGTTTTCAACAAAACAGTTCAATTTTCAAAAAAATTGTTGAATTTCTCAACCACAAAGTTGGATTTTTATCTAAAAAAGATGGAATTTCTATTAAAAGAGATGTGTGACTTTTTAACAAAAAAATATAAGTTTTAAATAGAAGTAAATTTTCAATGAATATACTTTAATAATATTGGGTCGGTGGAATGACGCTGTTGATCTACTAGTCGTGGTATAGTGGTTTTTTTTATTAAAACAAGCTTTCGCTTGGTGATACTAAGCCTCATCAGGAATACATGATATGAGAGTAAATTAATACCTAGTGGAAGAGAATTTTTAAAAGATAAAGTATATTTATTAAATTATTAGGAAAAACAAAAAAATTCTATGTGGTGATGTGTGTAATTTTACTTACATGTGTCGTTAAAATTGTTAGGTTAAATAATTACTATTACAGTTTTGGTCAACAGGTTTTTTGTTCTCTATGATAGTTAAAAATGTGAGGTTAAAAATGTATTATTTTTTGGCAGTTCAACAAATAAAATGAAAGTAAGATACTTACTCCTGCACATGCAATACATTTCAGTGTTTAAAATAAATAAAAATAATTCGCAGCTATCAGAAAGAGCAAATTACCTGTTGAACAAAACTCTATAATAGTAATTATTTAACTCAACAATTTTAACGACATATGCAAATAAAATTAAAACATCATAAAACATCACCACATAGAAAAGTTTTTTGTTTTTCCTAATAATTTAACGAATATACTTTATCTTTTAAGATTTTTATTTACTCTCATATGATTATCAAAGAACTACATCTGCAATAAATATACTTTAATTTTTAACAAAAAGATATGATTTTTCAACAAAATAGTTGAATTTTAAACCAAAACGTTGCATTTTTAATTTTTCATCCAAGATTTTTTGGAAATTTTTTTTTATTAAAATTTATTTTACGCGTTTTTAAAGTTAAGAAACTTCAAACTTTAGATTAATAATATCTGTCCTAAATTCTAAATTTGAACCCTAAGGGACAATGGTTTAATTTTGTTGTCGGAAATCCTAACAATAAAATTTCCAATTTCTATTCACCCACAGATTGGGAGGAGAAAAGACAGGGAGGTCGGTATCCCCTTCCTCTTGAAGTACCTATTGTTGTGAAATTGATACTTTTTCCTAAAACTTTTTCTACGGTGCCTACTAAACAGATTTTAAGCTTTCACATGTGTATCCGGCTAGAATTTCCTGCGATTTTTTTTTAACTTGTGGTGAGCGCTCAAAGTGAGGGTCGCGTACTTTTGACGTTGACTAGAGAAACAAAATGGACGCGCATGCGCGATCGCACAGCGTTGAATATAAAATGGTGGAAGCTGGCGATATGTGAAGTGACAGCTCCGACATTATCGTTCCTTTAAGCTTGTTTTCGCAATAAAAAACTCATCCAAAATGTTTGAAAATCTTAGTGTCATAAAATGTAAGAATGGGTAAGTGCCACGCTTCCTTTTTAGAGCCTTTACTTGCGTTTTATTTACCGACTTGAAGAGAGAGAGAGAGAGAGAGAGAGAGAGAGAGAGAGAGAGAGAGAGAGATCACGTTCAATTCTCCACTGGCAAACCAAGCTTTTCATTTTGAACCTCTTTACCAAAAAAATACAGTACATGGCATGGAGCAGAACCGTATTCATGGCTCGGGCAATATGCTCGGAACTCGCTTCGAAAATATTTCCCTAGACTTGGAAAGATACTGCTCTCCTCCTTGCTATGTAATATATTTTTTTTCAATTAATTTTTTATTTCTTAAAAAAGTATACGGGATACGAAAATAAGTCTTAGACCATTTTTTTCTTTCTATGTATCCTTTGAATGAATATAAAAAGATTTCAAAATTTTAATAGTTATGGGCTACTAAAGGGTTCAACAAAGTTTTGTGACAAAAATTGTTTTTTTTATGAAGTAAGGGTCAGATGCGAAAATGTGCAAGAGAAATTTTATAAGTGACATCATACTCTAAATAATTCTAGAGACGAATCTGCAATTTATCCATAAACAATGCATAAAAAATTAATTTTTATAATATTCTTGTTGCATTTTTTGCAAAAACTATAGGGTAAACAATAAATTGCAAAGGACGAAATTTTTTCATTGCTTCAATTTGATTCAAATTGTTTAAATTTTAATAATTTTAGGAGATAGAACATGATTTGTAAATATTATGTTTAACTAATGTTATCTATAAAACCATGAATTTTCGAAATAACCTCATACCGTTGGATTCAAGGGGTCACTCTGAAAAATACCATCAGTCCCCGACATCTCTAACAATCTCAATGGCAGATTTCTGAGCGCATAGGCTCCCGAGAAATAGTGAATAGGACATAAACTTACTTTGTAATGCGGCACGTCATTTAAGATTACGAAAAGAACGACGTAGATGTCGATTCAACCACAAAATTCGTAAGACGTAACTTGCCTTTGGACACTATTCAATAGGTCACTTTTCGAGACAAACTCTCTTCTTTCCCTATCATTTCCAAATACCCTACTCCCTTTGGTGAATCGATTTAACCCACTCTTTATGGTGCCACCTAAAAAGTATGGGAAAAGCTTTACAGCTTTTTTGAATGGGACTAAAGGAAATCCATAAGTGACACCCCACTTTTTCCCTGGTGTTATCTGTCAAGTTTGTACAAATTGGTCAGATCTGTCTTTTATGTATTCGACACAAATATTGACAAAATGCGTATACTTCCCATAAAGAGTCGGTTCATTTTCAAAACCTGTCAGTAGGTTCTTAAGTAACTAAGACACTTGGGGAAGGTGCCACATCCCCCCTGTCATTTTCTTAAAACATAATCCGAGCTTCACGCTCGGTTCCCCGGAATTTTCGGGAAGCTTAATATTAATTTCCGATTAGCTACTTCCTTAGGTGAATCGGTTCAACCCACTTTTTATTTGTACCAGATAATAATTGTGCAGATATCCCTCCGAGTTTCCTCTGGGGTTCTTTCCGTAAATAGTGAAGCCCCCTACTTTTCCTAATTGTAAGTAAGGGGGCCAACCTCCTGCCACCCCTGTGAATTTCCAATTACTTACTTCCTTTGGTGAATCGGTTCAACCCAATCTTTATGGTGTTAACTAAATCAACTCACTCTCCTTTATGGCGCCACTTAAAAAATCAAATACTGAGAAACTCGGGAACTTTCCACAAAGAATGGGTCTATTGTCAAAACTACAAGTAGGTGCGTTATGAGCAGAGAAACTTGGGAAGGTGGGGGGGGGGGCACCGCCATTCCCAATTAATTTTCGATAAGGCAATCCCGTTTGTGAATCGATTTGACCCATTCTTGATGGTGCTGCATAAGAAATGTGTGCATATAATTCTGATTTTGTGGGAGAGGAGTATTATGGTGTTTTGCATACTCGCTGATATGCCTTAACAACCAACCCAGTCTTCAGAGAAGGTCCTCGAGTCTAATTGAAGTACGCTCTAACTGGCACATTTTGACAACTAACCCATTCGTGATGAAAGGTACCTACTCCAGGCGGGGCAATGTCCTTACAAGTAATTTTTTGAGGTTGATTATTGTTTGTGTAGGATAAAGTGAGGTGTCGAGCGCGAAGCAAGAGGTCCGTGTAGAAGTTTATTATGCTTGTTTTTTAAACTTTGTTTGTATTGGTGTAAGATTGAAAGAGTAACGAACGTCAAATGCAAGGTGCATATAAAAAGGTAACATTTTTGCTTGGTTTCTAGTGGTTTTTTGTTTAAGTATGTTTAAAAGAAGGGCGGGGTATATTAATGCCTTCACTCAGTCTGAATGAAGCGGAGCAACGATTTAGGAAGGCGCAATGTACGTAAAAGAAGTTATTCTATGAGGTTGGGTTGTATTATCTTTAGAATTGAGCGGGGTGTCACATGAGTACTTCGTACTGGTGGCTGTTTTTTCGGTGTTTCTGCGCTTTAGGTTATTGTTGGTCGGTTTGTATTAAGTTGGGCGAAAAATGGGAAGGCGCAAAGTTCACAACAGTATTTTTACCATATTGGTCTTTGTTCATGTAGGCTTTACCAGGGTGCTGTATAAAAGCTTTGAAGTTGTAGAAGCTTCTTGGTATTATTAATTATGTGCGCTTAAACGGTAGCGCTGCGGTGGACAACTATGAACTAAAGGTGATGTACAAAAGCATTGCGCCTTATGGAAAAATGTTTGATTTTTGTTTGATTTGACGCAATCAAAACCAAAAATTTTCCTGTAAAAGATGCACTGAATTCAAAATATAGTAAAAAGATTTAAGTTTCATGAGTGCATGCATATTTAGATTTTCAGAAACTAAATAAGTGAGCTGATAGACTGGGTAGGAGGTTCTGTTCAGTATTGTTACTTCCTAGCAGACGAAATTCGCTTTATCTCCTACGCGTGTTCATGCCGGTTCTTAAAAAGAACAAGAGTGAAATAAAAGAAGAAAAGATTTGAAGAAAAAGATTTTAAGATTTTTTAAAATTCACTGAACCTCCTCTAGTGTCACGATTTACTGTTACTGAAATAATCTTTCAACCAATTTCCTAGACAAATGAATATTTTTAACCGTCTGATAACAACCCTCCTGGATGAAGTACATTCTAATAATAGAAGCACATTGCGAAGCAGGTTCTGGTACCAAAAAAAGTCAGTCCAAAATTCTGCAACCTATTGCTGCATGGCTGTTTGATGGTGGCATATTTTGAATCTTTGCTCGTGAAGTCAGGATTCATGTCAAAAGGGTTCTTTATTGAATTTTTCTTATTCAATTGAAGGCGGTAAAACGCTTATTCAAATTGGTGCCACGTGGTTGTCAAGTCATTCAGAGGTTCTCATAGTTATCTTTCAATGTGACGATGTGGCTTTGATGAAAACTATGTAAACCACGGTCCTATAAACAGGTCTAGAATCTACTGTGTCAGAGGCATTGGAACTATAACTCGCTTTTTGAACATGATCTATGTTTCTCTATGTTATCCTGGCGGACCGAAGGAACCGAAAGGAGCCTCCAGAAAGTACCCTTACAGACCCGACTGAGTCCCCCTTCGGTTCCTTCTTAAAAAACTATAAGAAAAACAGCAAGATCAACTTTTAAATTGTTGAAATTCGGATTCTACGTTACAATTTCCATTAGAAACTCACGGAGTAATCGCAATACTTTTTTTTGCAGTGTTAGAAACTTTAAAAAATAAAATACCTGTGATTTACATGGACCGACGGCAGCTTCGAGTGCTTCTTCTTTTAGTAGCAGTTCATAAGCATTCTGTCGGAACTTTAAAAATTTTGTCTGGATGCTAGCGCCACGCAGTGGAAGCCTCAGACAACAACGTGGCGATGCAAGTGAGCGCAGTCAAGCAGTGTCCTTGAGGAGAATTCATCAAGACGATTGCTAAATCTATAAAAAGACAAATATTGGCTTCTTTTTTACGTTACTTTAATTATTATATATATTTATTTACATTCATTTGCCAATTTTGAATTTTATTTTTATACTTCGCGCGCAACATGCTGCTGGAGCTTTTATGGATACGCTTAAAGTCACCTTCAGCAGAAGTTAATGACATTTTTAAAAATATTTAACACTGCAAAAAAAAGTATTGCGATTACTCCTTGAGTTTCTAATGGAAATTTTAACGTAGAATCTGAATTTCAAAAATTTAAAAGTTTATCTTGCTGTTCTTTGAGTTTTTTTAAAAAGACCGAAGCGGGATTAGTGGGTTCTTTAAGGGTACTTTGTAGGGGCTCCTTTCGGTTCCTTTGGTCCACCAGGGTACCACCAAAAGTGAAGCGCAACGATCGGAGGATATGGAGTCGAAGAGAAGCTAACCTATAAGTATGTTCGTTTGTAATCCGCAACGTTCACAACATTCTGTGAAATCGAAATATCCATTTAAAAATAAAGCAAAAGTTTACTCCAGAGCTGAAGTATTTCTACATTGAGGCCAAAAAGTATGATAAAAAAATATTATGCGGTTTCGAGGAAGGAAATATGGAAGTTTACAATCTGAAAGTGACAAGAACTTAAAATTGGAACAGGCCTGGTTGCGAATTACCGTAAAAAATGCAATTTTCAGTTGACACCAAAAATAAAGCGACGTCAGCAAATAAATAACAGGGATATGATGTAAGGATGTAAACAAACCATATACCTTCCGATCATCGCGCTCCACTCTTAATGGTCACTGAGAAACAGCGTTTCCGTCAAAACGCGAGTCACCGTCACCACTGGAGACTCTAGACCGGTTTCTATGAACGTGATGTAAACTAACGAAACTTATAATAAAGAGTTTAGGTCATACTGTCAATTCGGACTATTATTTGTTAGCTTTATTTTGTAGGTTTATGGGACAAAAAAGTTATCCTTTTGTAATATTTGGATTAAGAGTCACTAGTACGCTGAAGGAAAACAGTAAGTACAATTATTAATAAATTTTAAAATCGTACATATTTACGAATTGTTCAGTAAACATGACTACATTGAAATACTTTTTCAATGAATTCTTTACACGCTCTATAAATATATCTATTTTCGGTAGATTTCCGCCATTGGACATTACGAAACCCTCCTTTGACATTTTTTTAAACAATATTGTGCGACTTCTATTTTCTATGTGCGCAAAACCAAAACCAAACATCGGCACAGAAAAAGATAGATATTGTTGAATGAAATTCGAAAAAGGTGAAAACATAGCCTTCCCAAGAAAAAACCTTGTTTTTTCTTGGGACTTGGTCCAAGTGGTTGAAAGAACAAACCATGCTAGACCAAGGAAAAAAGCTAAAATATAAAGTTATATTGGCCAACATGGTTATATTAAAAAAAAAAATTATTACTTATTATAAGAAAGGCCACCTTTGGCTACCGAGTGAAAAATAAATGCGTATTAAAGAATACTTTTTTGATATATTTTAGAGGGTTCAGTGACATTTCTTTCATTTTGGGTACTGTGAACATAGATATAATGAGCGAAGTTCAGTTCGTTTTCAGTATTATTATTATGATTTCTAATTTGAAAAATCGAGCTTTAAGATGGCCGTTCCAAGATGGCTGACGTCCAGATGGTTCAAAAATGCCAGTGTTTTTCAAAATCTGTATGGGGGCTCGCCTAACTTTCAGTGGTTCATTGAGTTAGTTAGTTTTGATTTGTAGAAGAGTCACGGCAACTTCCGGGTGACTGATGAAATGTGAACTCAGAACTAGACCACTAAAATTAAATTCAACGAATTCGAAAAAAAAATACGCGACACTACGAGAAAAAGCCGAACCGGCACAAAAAACCCAAATTTATTGTTTTGCAATTACATGAGGGATAAAGAAAGTGAAGAAGGACGATTATTCGATTATTAAGTTAGAGCGATTCGCGGCAAACCGGCGATGGCATCGTTTTGTCCCGCGCGCGAGTTAATCTCGAGATTCTGTTTGGTTAGATTGTTACACGATTCGCTCCACATCCTGATTCTCTCGATGAGAATCAGTGCTAGCCTAATTCCGTCGATCAGCATCAGGGCTAATGAACGATGTGCCAAGTCGACGACCGGACGCGATGAAGATCCCCACACGCCGGATGGTTACCGGTTCTAGAGAACGGATCTCCCGGACGACCTCAAGGAACAACGACTCCACAAGTACTGAATTATGTGAGAACGACGATCTAGCGCGATCCCAACGCTGGTCCCCGCGCCTGCGTATGCTCGCCTCCTACTCTTAGCCCCCCCCCCCACATCACGCTTCTACCTTCCGGAAGAAAGAGTTGCACTTCATCGTTTGAGGCGAACATGATATCTAAAAATGCTAAATTGTGTTGCGACGCAACATGCTCCCGGCCGAAGCTGCAGAATAAGATGAATTGCATTCAGCGAACGAAGCAGAAGAAAATACAATTGTGATTAAAATAAATATGAAAGCCTTAAATAACTCTATACTTAGAACGATGAAGAACATGAACAATTAACGATAATACAGCCACAAAAAAAAAGTTCTGACCTGGAGGTCTGACTATGTTTACTATACACGCGAGTAACGAGTTTCAAGCGAATCCGATGAATTTTTCCAAAAAAGTGTCCGTCATATTGGTTTCTTGAGGTTATGTCAAAATCCTGATGTGATGGGGTCAAATGGACCCCGGATTCGGATTCAGCGACCCCAAAAACGTACAGTAAATATAGTCAGACCTCCAGGTCAGAACTTTTGTTTTTTTTTGTGGCTGTGTAATTAATGTAAGAACAGTGAACTCAGTTTCCGTTGGAGGTTCTACTTTGATGATATGGTGACCTGAATCACAACAAGTATCATAGGTTTATATATATAGCAGCTTTAAGCTAAGGATAACCCATTAAACATTAACGGCGATAAATATACGCAAGAGCCAACGTCAATTGGCGCAACCCTTTGGTTTAGTTTGAGTTGTTCGTGAACAACCAAAACGATGCTGTCAGTTTCCTTTGGAGGCACTGCCCCTTTGATTAATATCATGATTGCTTCAACGCAATGAATTAAAATAACTAGAACAGACTTAAATATACGCAAATTATTAAATTTAATAATAACGAACTTAAATATACGCAAAAAGTAACAAACTAAAAGACAGCTTATTTAAATATAAGTTGATAACTTTTATGTCTAAACTGGGCCTCGGCACTTGGCAATGAGCACATTCGGGTAATGTTTCGCTTGTATACGCCGTTGGCCGTCGTTATCGATGCCTCTCTCGCTATGTCGTCTCTACCTGGAAATACCTCGATGATCACTCCCAGTAGCCATCTTGCACATCCTAGATTATTTTTCATCATCAAGTGATCCGACCCTCAATTCAGAAGTGGATTTTTGCCATTTTTCGCGAGTTTTTAATTTGTTGAGATATTCTTTATACCATCTTCTCCAGAAGTCATGTCGCTGTTCTGTTATGAGGCTTTAGGTAGTCAGTTATCTGGAACTGAAAGTACATTGTTCTCAGGCAAGAAATTAAAAGGTCGGCCTATCAGTAGAAGTGCGGGGGTAATTGCTAACGAGTCGTTGGGATCCGCTGAAAGAGTGTATAGCGGTCGAGAATTTAAAATCGCTTCGATTTTGATCAACAGAGTATTGATCTGTTCATACGTGAGTTTTCGGTTTTCTAATAAACGTTTCAAATAGTGTTTAAAACTCTTTACCGCTGCTTCCCAAATGCCGCCGAAATGAGGAAACAGGGGCGGATTAAAATTTCACTCAATTCGTCTGGATAACGCAAAAGATCCTATCTCCTTTTTAAATTCTCTCGCGTCAATTAAATTGAAAATCTCCCGCAGTTCCGTATCGACACCCACGAAGTTGGTACCATTGTCCGAGCAGACGTGCTCTGGCTCTCTCTATCAGCCAGTGAACCTACGAAATGCTGTCAGAAAGCCCTTGGTTGAAAGAACTGTAGCAAGCTCTATACGGACCGCTTTTGACACCATGCAAATGAAAACGCACTCATCAGTTTTGAGGAAATTCCTATTGCGATTTTTTTTCCTTTATGAGAATTGGACCGAAAACATCTACCCCTGTTCGACTGAAAGCTGGCATTTCGGTTATTTTCGATTCCGGTAAAACCGCCGTTTGACCTTGCATCATTTTTGGTCTTTGTCGAATATATTCTACGCAATGGTGGACAATTTTGCTAACTCGAAATTTTCCGTTTAGAATCCAGAACTTTTCTCGAAGAGCGTATAATTTTGTTTGAATGCCTGTGTGCATTTTCACTTCATGACATTCTCGAATGATTAGATCGGTTAACGCATGTTTAATTGGTAAAAGTAAAGGATTTTTTTTATCATACATTAAATCGGACTTTTTTAAACGACCGCCCACGCGAATGAGATTACCCTCGTCGAGAAAAGGATTTAATCATTGAATTTCATCGATTTCCGAGTCGAAATCGCGGCTTCGCCTGGAGTTGAGTCTCTTATTATCGTGAGAAGTTTTATCTACTCTGGAAATCTTTCACGCTGTATCATTGCGATCAGTCGACGTTCCACATCGATGATTTCCTAATACGACATTAAACGATTTCTTTGAGATTTTAGATTTTTTCAACGTAGGCAATACGCAACGATTCTTGTAAGGCGTTTGAACGACGAAATCCGAGAATAGGTCTGGTTATCAGTGGCGGTACTGAACAAGCAAAGACCCCTTATTTGTTTCGAATGTTTTTGGCAAAGGGGGACCTTTTTTAAACAGCACAATATGATTGTGTAATACGACCAAAAAGCTACTCTGGATTTACTACACACCAAATTGATTGTAACAATACCCTTCGCGTGAATGGATTTAAAGTCCGAGAAGATAGAAAATTTTGGGAATTTCAGATAAAATCTTTTCTTTGAACAAGGCGTTTTTTGCGTCAACGTATGATATCGCTCTGAGAATCCCAAATGACTTTCAGGGTTTTTTGAACGGGATTTTCTTTAATTACGAATTTAAATTGAAATGTTCTTTTTGATGTTATTTAAAACAGAGGTATGATTGGATATCACAAAACCACCGCGACCCAGCAATTCGATCATCTGATCCCTGATACTTACAATTTCATCGAGAGAATTTGCCCCAGATACTAAATCGTCCACGTAAAAATCTCGCAAGAGAACCTTACTAGCACGTGGAAATTCTTGCCCTCGTCGCGCGCGAGTTGATGCAAGGTGCGAATTGCTAGAAAAGGTGCACAGGTTTTGATAATACCACAAAATTTTTTGAAATTTTCTGTCATCTGGATAAACCTGGACCAGCCTGTACGTCTTCTCGATGTCAGCTGTTATCACATAAATATGTTGACGAAATCTAAGAACCTGTTCAAAAATTTTATTCTGAATTGAGGGACCTACCAACAACACCTCGTTGAGTGAGATTCCGGTCGATGTTTTCACCAATGCGTCAAACACCACCCTAACTTTCGTTGTTTCGCTAGATGCTTTAATCACGGCTTGATGTGGGAGGTAGCATCCCTGCTTTATGTCGTCACACAAAGTCATTTGGTTTAATGAAATGTGTCCATTAAGCACTTTATAATATTCCGATTATAATTGCAAATTAGATTCATATATTTTCTGGAGTAAGTAAAAACGTTTTAACGCTTGACTTCTATATTGCCTAGTTGGAATTTTCTATCTCTAAAAGGAAGTCGCACAATGTACCACCACATTTTTAGGTATATCAAATAGATTTTGTAGAAATTGCTTCATAGGGCAGGAGACTATCTATTTTTGGTACAATTAAAAAGTTTAATTCTCGTCTGAAATTGTTACAAGTTGAAGAAACTATAGTTTTAATGTAATCGTTGAAAACTGGACACAATCCATTAACTGCCCCAATATTAATCGAGCAGTTTGTTTAGCTAAGTTGGCATTAAGTCATATAGATTTAAATATTTTTCGACTTTTCTCTTTTCAAATCTCTTTTCTACTTCAAAAAATCAAAAAGGCTGTCATAACATTTTTATCACTGATCGAGGGTTTCGCCGTATCCAGGATTTTTTAGCCGTTCTATTCTTTCCATAGCAGACATCTTTTTTAAATCCCTCATAAGGTCTCTATACCACTGTTTTTCACATTCTGAAAATTCGACAATTGACTCTATTTCTTTAGGAGCGTTTAGCTGAGCGATATTAAAGTTATTGCCGTAAGAGTGACAGAGATGGTAATAAAGGACCCTTAGTTCCGCATTGTGCCTTTATATGTATGTCGTTCCCGCATGAGTTGGACAACTAGATAGTATGTGTCCTAGATGGTCGAGGTGTACATGCCACTCCCTGTAGCTATCATCAGTAATGTCTTGGATCAACAAGTGGTGAAGGTATGGTAAGGTGCAAATGGCACCATCATGACATGATAAAATGAAATCCTCCGTGCCCCGCTTCAATCCGGGTGATATAAGGAAAGCAAAAGTTAGCTTTCGACACGGGTTTCACATATATATATATATATATATATATATTGCAACCGCCGAATTTCTACGCGTTGTTTTACGGGGTTAATTGAATAACCTGCTTAAAGTTAAGTATAATTATAAGAAATAAAGGGGCTTTCTACGGAGAAAGAATAAGATTCTCTTTGGTATCAGGTGAATTTATTCATTTGTATACCTAAGCTACCCTACAATATTACATAAAATATTTCTAATCCCTAGTGTACAAAGTATAAGTTTATTTATTTATATTTATTCATTTGATTATTCAAATACCCTTTTCAGGTAGGAATATAATTAAGATAGAATAATCCTCGATATTCTCTTATACAATTCTAAAGGTCAGGATTACACCTGTCGGAGGTAGTTGCTCTTTGGCTACCGGCTAATTTAGGTTAATCACCTGTAGGAATACAAAAAGAGGTCAATGGACCAACAATATTACCTCTCACAAAATTGAGTTATGGATCTGGCACGACTCGTGCCCAAAAGGGATAGTAATCGACTCGTGACAACGATTATCACCTGATTGTTATATGGCTTGTTGCTCAAGCACTATTCTTCAGGTGCATAAGGCTACCTGGCTCGTACGCTCCGAGGGTCTCAGGCCTCTCAGTTTAACAGCTGCGCGCTGTGGATGCTTCGCCTCAGCTGGAGGGCGGAAGTAATAAAAATGAGTGGTAACAAGCCACGGAAAATGCTGGCGTTTCACCGGACGCTCAGATTTCTTTTATTCTTATTCTACGAATATTTATTTTAGCCTGTTCTTCCCTCAGCAAAATTTGCTTCGTAACAGGTTATAGAGGTTTTAAACTCTAAGTCTCTTACGCACAAATTGGGGAGTGAGTGACTGATCATAA
>JAAAKG020020811.1:0-20314 GCA_010014905.2 Druon quercuslanigerum | reverse complement strand
GAATTCAAGGAATTCACAGAATTCTAGGAATTCACTGAATTAAAGAAATTCACAGAATTAAAGAAATTCACAGAATTAAAGAAATTCACAGAATTCAAGAAATTCACAGAATTCAAGAAATTTACAGAATTCAAGAAATTCACAGAATTCAAGGAATTTACAGAATGCAAGAAATTCACAGAATTCAAGGAATTCACAGAATTCAAGGAATTCACAGAATTTAAGAAATTTGCAGAATTCGAGGAATTCACAGAATTCAAGGAATTCACAGAATTCGAGGAATTCACAGAATTCGAGGAATTTACAGAATTCGAGGAATTCACATAATTCGAGGAATTCAAGGAATTCACAGAATTTAAGGAATCAAATGAATTAAAGGAATTCACAGAACTCAAGGAATTGACAGAATTGGAGGAATTCACAAAATTCGAGGAATTCACAGAATTTAAGAAATTAAATGAATTAGAGGAATTCACAGAATTCAAGGAATTAAATGAATTAAAGGAATTAACAGAATTCAAGGAATTAGAGGAATTCACAGAATTCAAGGAATTAAATGAATTAAAGGAATTAACAGAATTCAAGGAATTAAATGAATTAAAGGAATTCATAGAATTCAAGGAATTAACTTAATTAAAGGAATTCACAGAATTCAAGGAATTGAATGAATTCGCAGAGTTCATGGAAATGAAAGGAATTCACGAAATTCGTAGAATATATGGAATTTTGAAATTCACGAAATACATGGCATTTTTAAGTTCAAAACATTCGCTTAATTGATGGAATTTACAGAATTTAAGGAATTCACTAAATTGACTGTAATCACGGAATTCAAGGAATTCACAGAATTCATATAATGCCCGGGATTCGCAGAAATCGTGTAATTCACAGAATTAAAGGAATTAACTGATTTCGCAGAATTCATGGAAATAAAAGGAATTTGAAGAATTCATGGAAATGAAATGAATTCGCAAAATTAATGGAAATGAAAGGAATTCACGAAATACGTGAAATTTTTTTTAAGAAATTTTTTTTACATTTCTGAAGGTGTCGAAAAGCTTCAAAAGGTCTGAAATCATTCCGGTTTCTGAATAAATTAATTTTCAATAAAATATGAAATAATTCATACTTGAGGAAAAAGAATTCTGATTTAAGATAAAAAATGGTTTAATTGCAACAAAAATGCAAACCTTCAAACTAATAGTTGAATTCTTAGAAATACCGATTAAATTTCAATCAAAAAGCGGAATTTTTAATAAAAAAGGATTAGCTTATTAACAAAAAATAAGATTTTTTACGAAAGCTATGAATTTTAAAACATTTGTTGAATTTTCAGCAAGAAAATTTTTACTTTGAAGCGAAAAAGGAATTAATTCATTTTCGGTTTAAAGATCATTTTCTCAACTCAAATAATAGAATTTTCAAAAACATTGATTTTTAACAAAAAATAAAGTTCAAAATTTAATCAAGTAGTTAAACTTAGAAATATGAATTCTCTAAGGAAAATGTTAAAGTTGATATTTCAACGAAGAAAAATTTTACTACAAAATATTTGAATTCAAAGAGACATACTTTTAAATGTAGTCGTGAATTAAAAAAAAACAATAAATTCTCAACACAAATGATCAATCTGATTTTGTTGATTTCTTCCAGACTTTTTAAAAGAAGTCGAAAAATAAGGTTACTCCTTACAAATTCTAAATCGGTAAGGATGAGTTATTTCACAAAAATTAAATAGTTAAATTTACAGTTAAAAGAATTCTTTTTAAAGGAAATAGTCAAAGGAGTTATGTAGTTAAAGGAAACCCTATCACAAAATAACGCAACATGGTTAAATCAATATTTCTTGAAAGCATACCTGAACCTAAGTGTTTTTATTATTGACTTATCATTTTTGTATTACTGTACATTATTTGTTTGTAATATTTTGCAATTATTTTGTTGGGCAGAAATATTTTCAAGTATTCACTCACAATCTAAATAAGAAAACTGTAATTTATTACTAATTTTCAACCTTATTTAAATAGTAAAACAAGAGCTCACATGAAATAGATGAGCTTTATATCATTTAAATGCAATTTATTTTACAGTGTTTCAGAATGTTTTAATTTTGGTTTTTGTTGTAATCAAATTTAGTAAATTTAAAATTATTTAGTAAAGTTGGAGAAAATTCCAGATAATTAAAAAAAACTAAATAATTTATAATACATTAACAAGAATTAAAGTAAAATTTCAAATTGATTAGGGGTGAGTTTACAGCGGTAAATTTGTGTCCCAGAGAAAAGATTGAACAAGTGCAAATACAATGTCCCTCGAAATTTAATAATTATTAAAAAAAATTAAAAACTGAAAATTAAAGATTTGTTGTGTCGTCAAAGTGACTAGCATAACCAAAATTGTCTGTAATCATTATTGCGAAATTCGTTGAGATTGGGTGTTTAAAACCTAAAGGCGATTCCTTGATTTCTTCTCGGGTCATAACTTCAACCGCGCCGCTTTCCATGTTTATTTTTGCCCGTTTTTCAATCTTTAATGTATCTGGATAACATATTGTATATATCCCACGAAGAAATTTATTATTTTGCACTATAGCAAACACATCACCATTCTCCGTTGATAATACAGTTTGTTCTTCAGTTGGCACGGACATAAGGACCGGACGTTCGCCTCTCAAAAAAATTGGTTTCTCACGAGGCAAACGGTATCTTCGGATTTCGAATTGCCGGGTAGGATTCGCTTTTGGAACGAGCCGAATAAATCTCAGTTCTCCATTTTCGAATTCTCGCAGGCGTAATAAAGAACGTCTTAAAGGCGGAGACCTCGACCTGACACGAAGAGATGGCTCAGCGGAAGGAGGAGACCTGGCAGGAGAATGAAGTCTGGCAGGAGAAAATATTATTTATAATTACAATGAATAATTAAATAATATAATTTTATACATTCGTTAATAAACTAGTACCAGATGGCTCTTTATTAAAACCTGTAATTTAATCTCGGGTGTTTGTCTTTCATTGTAATAATTATTTTATGCTTCGCATTTTATGAACGTCTTGCTTTTCTATGATAACTAAACGGCAATGGGTTTAAATAGAATGGACAAACAGTAAAGTACAATCAATTTGTCTTAAGCCAAGAAATGTGTTTAACTAAATCTTTTTTCAATTATTTTGAATTCGGATGACGGCAAGGATGCAATAAATAATAATAATATTAATTAGTAAATAAATGAGAAACACCTTTCAGAAGATTGACGTCTGTTAGGAGCATCAAAAGTTCCGGAATCAGAAGGTGGAGACCTGCATCTGATACGTGGAGGAGATTCAGCAGCAGGAGACGATGTGGTCGGAGTATGAGTTCTAACAATAAAAAATATTATTTATGATTATGATAATAGCTAAAATAATACTAATAATAGTTACAAAATTTATTACTTTTAAAAAATTATTTTGAAAACATTATAAAGGGCTAAGAAGACATTCAATAAACATTTGAATAAATTCTTTAAATCAGTTTTGACATATTCCTGTTCAAAAATAAGTCCTGCAAATTTCAGACTATTGTTCAAAACGCTGTAATAGACATTGATCGACTGAGAAACATTTTGTTCAATTAGCTTAGTAATATTAAAAATTAAAAATACTGCAAACATACGGTAAATAGTATTAAATAAATAAATAAATAGAAGAAACCTTTCCGAGTGTTGACAGCTTTCAGGAGAATCAGAATTTCTTAAAACAGGAACACTAGGTATGGAGGCGCCATTAGGTACAGTTTCGAACTGTAAACTCCACACTGCAACAAGAAAAAGAGCACTAAATTTACAATGCATATTCTATAACGGCATATTGTGCAGGATTTAAATTTTTTCTTCCTCCTTTTTTCTCCCTTCCACATTTAGTAAAAAGCCTTTTCCCGTTGCCTCTGGATTATTTATGAGTTCTTCTGATAAATTTCGAAGGATTAAAAGATTTTTCTGCGTATTCGTCCCATTTAAATTTCATTATCAGGAATCGTAGAATTATATACAAAAGAGCAAAAAGGATTTTCACGTTTGTCCCAAGATCAAACCACAAATATATTTTCAAGGAGAAGGGTGTGGAAATCGGATATTCTAGTTGATGCAATGAGCTTTTGGTTTAAAACTGTTTTTCTTTATTATCATCATGTAAACCTCCCCTTAAATTAAAAAAATTCATCATTTTCTTTGAAAGTACAGCTATTCAATAAAAATTCTTTGTTGACTGAATAACCGTTCTTGTTTTTAAATTTAATTATTTTTGTAAAAATTTGTTTTCTCTGTTAAGTAACGTATAGTAGAATCTCCTCTTTTTGACTGTTTTAGAGAATATGAGAATATTTGAAAAGCATAAAACTTTTTGATTTTTTATCGAATATAAAAATGTCATTTAGATGATTTGCAAGTATTTTATGCGTTTAATAGAAAATATGATTAAAATTTCTAAAACTCATTAACAATTTGTATTCAAATTTTGAAACATTTTTGAATTTTTGTCTAGTCAAAAAATGTATCTGAGATAGTTTCCAAATATATTTACCAGCTAGTGACGAATCTAAATAAAATTTTCTAATTCATCAGAAAAATGTTTTTTTTCTATTTTTAGGAACTTTTTGAACATTTTCAAAAGTAAACAACTTTTTTCATTCTCATCGAAATTGAAAATTTTTGAGAATAATTTGCGCTTCTTCTACTTATCTATGAGAAACTTTAAAACAAATTACTAAGATTTAAAGAAAATTTTTTTAATTTTGAAAATGCTCTAAATTTTTTTAATTTTGGTCGAAAATATCTGCTTAACGAACTACTTAACACCTTAAGAATTTCATTAAAGGCTCACTCGATTAGACCAATCCTTTAAAAGTTAGCAGGGCTGCAACATTCAGGTAACAATACATACATGCATACAAACATACAGATATACAGACATACAGAAATACAGAAATACAGACATACAGACACCGGCAAAATTGTATCATTTTTTGATTCTGTGAGTGCCCAAACGTAAAGATCCGTTAAAAACCAGAGTTCGAAAATTTGGACGGTTACATTACACTCGCATGAAACAGTATGTAAAAATTTCTTTATCTTCTTATCGATAAACGTAAAATATTTTTATTTGCTTAAGATTTTTAAAAATATGCCTCGCAAAACAACATAAAAGTGTACATGATTCCCAAAAAACAATCGTGTTACGTGAGTTGCAAATAACTCCTTAAGAGCGTACCATATGTTCAGATGCACATATGGTACCAATATTGTCTCAACAGCAAACACTTTTCAAAATCCATTTCTTGAACACACATTTTGGATTTACATTTTAATAATTTCAGATTAAATTCGTGCTCGTCTTACATAAACTAAAATAAAGTTTGAAAAAAGTAACTATTAAGATAAAGTGTTAATTAAATCGCAGAAATGCTGATCTGCGTAAAGCTTGAATCAAAAATTATTATTATTATTATTATTTTTACTATTACTAGATTATATTATAATATTCACCAAAAGAATTAAGGATCAACGACAGGAATAAAAAGAGAGTCCTCATAATTTCTAATTGTATGAGAAACTGTAAAATGTAATTATGACGAATTTGAAAAGATGAAGCTTATCTTTTTTACATATTTGCATTTAATTAGCGTTAGTTTCGAGCAAACAACGAGGACTTCATAAAATTTGTGTACCTATACAATTAGGTTGTGGTTGCATAAGAATATATAAAATTATAATTTTTAAGTAGAACGTCATGAAATTATCAGAGTTTTTCAAGGTAAAATAATATTAATAACACATATGTGCAAATAATTGAAGTGATGCGATATTCATTATAGCCTAAAGTTTATATAACATTTTTTTGATTAACTATTTTAGAAAAATCTATTGAAAAAATTTTCATATATTGCGACATAAACATAATAAGAATCTTGTTGATTTAAAATCGTTCAATAATTTTGCATATTGGTTTGATAAAATTTCATTTATATTGAATATAAACAGCTGTACATTTTGAATATATAAAAAATCTAATCATTTACAAATTTTGATTTTTGATGAGAAATTTTTAACTAAAAATAGAAAAGTTTAAGTAAGAGTAAAAAAAAATTAGGTTTCAAATGTAGCGTTTGGGTTGGATTGGTCATGAGGATAGCTACATCTCCATAAGTAGAGAAAGCCTGTTCAGGTGTGGCATGACGCTGAGATTCAAATTTGAGATTTTTTGCAGGAATAAAAAAAATCTTTCCTGATTTTTTAAGAACTTTGACTGGCCATCATCGGAGTTTTTAGGTTGTCCAATCCGCTCACTTCAGATATAATAATAATCGATAGAAGTAATCTTAAAGAAAGCGTATCGAATAATGACGCCAAAATAAAACATAAAATAATTTCACCCACTTACACTCTATTTTGTTTATGCTTGATTTTTTAAAAGGATAAAATGTTAAAGCTTATCGGACAAGGTGGACTTACGTAACGTTATCTAAGTTCCTAATATTACTTCCACTAACCCCTCCCACTTCAAAAACTTTGCTCATTTAGTGTAGTTTCGGACCCTAATTAGGATGTTAAATAGGATAATAAAGAAAAATAAACAAAAATTTATAATTGAGCATCCCGATTCCAGAACGGGACATAACTCGGCAAAGTTGGAGGGAGGTTGGCCCCTGGCAACTAACAATAGAAATTTAAAAATTTGAATTTTTAAGAATTAATTCTTATAGAAAATTAGATGGCGCATCTTTTTTCCTCTAGAAAAAAATTTAATCTTTAATAGTTTTCGAGATAACCATGATAATAAGGTTTTTATGGAGACAAGTTGTAATTAATTTTCTGCCCCTTGCTCGTCGCCAAATCTACAGTCTTTAGAATTTTTTAAATGAAATTTAGAGACAATACGCTCTAAAGTATTCTTAGAACGAGTATATGAGCAAAAATTGGATATCATTATTTCTAACAGAATAAAAAATTGCTTTCTAGGCTATTCCGAATTTAAATCCTTATAATCTTTGATCGCTTCGTTTATCGAGCGAAGTTTGAGCAAATATCAACTTTCTGCGGAGAAATTGTTCAGAAAACTATACGGTAGTTTTCTGTGAAAACCATTTTGCAAAAAACTAAAAAGGTAAATAATTGCGAATGTAAAACTTGGAGAGCGCGATTCGTAACAATCCATGTCTATTAGACGCACGGAACCACTCGCAATACAGCTAGCGAAGGAATAAAAATATAAACAAAGAAATACCTAGAGTTGTATTAGATGACCTTCAAATGTCGTTTTAGCTCTTCTAGCATCACAATAGTTGCAGTTTCTGTAGAATTTAATAGATCATTGTGCTTTTTGATACCACAATGTCCACATCGTTCCCCAAGTTAAATAATATTTCCTGAAATTCATAGTGTAAGATTCATTTTCAAAATAAAAAAAGATTCACCGGGTACTCTTCACTTGTGCGTTACAAAAGTATGCAAACTCTTTGAACATATCATAATACGATACTTTTCATATTATTCTGAACTTTTGCATCATTCACCTGCGTACCTACATTTGAGTCCGCCCTTATGCCTGTCGCCTACAAGAGTTCAGTTCGCGCGCTCCAAGTTTTGCATTCGCAGTTTTTTACCTATTCAGTTTTTTTCAAAAATGTTTTCACAGAAAACTTCCTTATAGTTTTATGAACAACTCCTCTACAGAAAGTTTATATTTGCTCAAACTTCGCTCGATAAGCGAAGCGATCGAAGATTATAAGGATTTACATTCGGAATGGCCTATAAAGCAATTTTTTATTTTGTTCTTAATAGTTATATACACTTTTCGCTCAAACTATCGTTCGAAAGATACTTTGGAGAGTATTTTCTCTAAATTTTATAACAAAAATCTAAAAGATGTAGATGTAACGACGAGCGAAAGACCAAAAATTAATTACAAATCGTCTTCATAAAAAAACATCATTATCATGGTTAATTCGAAAACTTTAATAGATTAAACTATTTTGCTAGAGGAAAAAAGATGCGCCATCTAATTTTCTATAAGAATGCATTCTTCAAAAATAAAATTTTTAAATTTCGATTTTTAGTTGCCAGGGGTCAACCTCCCTCCAACTTTACCGAGTTATGTCCCGTTCTGGAATCGGAGAGCTCAATTGTCGCACGGCCGTTTCAAGAATCCCTAGAAAGATTTTTTTAATTTTAATTTAAATAGCGGCCTAATATAAATAAGAATAACAAAAAATAGATGGTACACTGGTTATTTTGCTGTGATAAATATTAGGAGTAATGTCCTTTTGGAAAAAGCACATTCGTACCGGTTTCTATTTTTTGTTAAAAAAATAAAGTAACAGTGTGAATTTTAAAAGATTGAAAGAGGAAGGGAAAGTGAATAAGTTACATAATCACAAGTTAGTCAGTTAATTTTTTTTATTTTTTTTTAATTCTAGCGCTACTGCAACCTAATCTACGTGATAAAATTAAAATAACTGAGTCAAAAAATGGAACGCAAGTTAATAAATTATAAGTCAAAAAGTGACAAAAAGCGACTGATATGCGTCAGAAATGGAAATGTGCCGTTTAATTTTTTTTTAATAATTGAAAGAAATGGGATTTGCAAGATGACAAAAAAATTTAAGTTAGATTTGAAATAATTGATGTATTATATATTTTAAGAAATAAATATTTTTTTCATTCTTATTGCTGATCTTAGGTTTGTTAACCAGTTGACCAGTTGATATTTTGATTCTTCAAAATAAGTAATGTTGAAATGAGTATAACAAATTAAAGGAAATTTAAAATAAATAAAAAGAATAAAACATGCTTCTGGATACGTTAATAAGAATTTCAAGAAAATTTTTAATGAATTGGGGTTGAGTCACGCCAATTTCTGATATTTTACATTTATGGCAGGTATAACGGCATCTTGCGCTCGGAAAAATTCGAATGTAATTGTTAAAAGTCTTAAATATAAATAAAAACGGCTAATTTAAAATGTTTTCCCTGGAATCCATCGCCAACATAAGAAAATTATGTAATTTATATACTTTCACCATTTATAATTCAGCATATTAATTCTGAGCAACTAAAACGAAACACTTTCTAATACATGCTTCCGAAACAAAACAATTTATTTCCGAAGCCTCAAAAAATAAACTATAAAGAAATTTTTGATTCATGAGATGGACCAAAATTATCTTTGTTCACGCCTTTAAAAAATATTAAATTACCTGGTTACTAAATAAGTGGCTCTCTAAAATACGTTAAATTTAATCAGTGCAAAAATAGTTGGATTTGTAGCGACTACAGAGCTTTATCTGTGAGGCAGCAAAATTTTTCGTTCCAACTTCCAACAAGCGTATCTTCGTAAACAATTGGAAAGTAGTCGTTAAGAGCTTTATTTTTGATCTACTAAATATTTTTGTGCCTTGTTTATAAAAGTACTGGGCCTTTGTACAATTTTAAAAAAATTTCCGTTTATTTATTTTTGTTAAATCACTGACAGTTTCTTAAATAATGAAGTTAGAAAAGCCCTTTGGAAATCGGCTTTTTGATGTCTTCTAACTTCAATAATCAAAGAACTGCAAGTGATTGAACAAAAATGAATAAACAGAAAATGTTTTAAAAATTGTCTAATGGCCCAGTAATTTTAAAAGCTTTGAAAAAAAATATCTAGTTAATCAAAAATTATGCTATTAACGTCTACTTTTAAATTCCGTTTTCACTAATTTCTTTTTGGCAATTATTTATGGAGATACGAATGTTAGAAATTGGAACGAAAAATGGATCACCTATCCAAAATTAATGTCCGGTACTGTAGTTATTTATTTTAGTTTGGAAGATTCGTATATAAGATATTAAATTTGTGATACAATAATTGCTTGTTACTTGCAAGAATTTTCCAAGCATTAAAATTCTAATGTTAATGAAAATCGCCTCTGAGCATTATTTCATAAATCCTTTTGATTGGGTTTCTTCGACCTAAAGGAGCTTCCTTGATTTCTTCTGGAGTCATCACTTCAACCGTGCCGCTGTTCATGTTTATTTTTGCTCGCTTTTCAATACTTACTGATTCAAAATAACATTGTGTAAATATTCCACGTAGAAATTGATTATCCTGCAATATAGCCAATATGTCACCATTGGCCTTCGATAATACACTTTGTTCCGCAGTTGGCATCGGCATAAGGGCCGCACGCTCTCCTCTCAAATGAATTGGTTTATCAAAAGGAAACGTGTATCTTCGAATTTCGAATCGTCGATTTCGATTCGCTTTAAGAATTAGCCGAACAATCCGCAGATCTGCATATTCAAATTCACGTAGGCGTAAAGAACAATGTCTTAAAGCAGGAGACCTGGACCTGATCCTAAGAGGTGGCACAGCGACAGGAGGAGACGTGACCGGAGATTGACGTCTGAAAAGAGAAAATATTATTAATAATTATAATTAATTGCATTTGATTTTGGATGTTATTCTTCAAGTGTGCATATATAGGGTGATACTGAACTCATCATATTCCCTGTATGTCCGAATTCCTGGTGCAAAACTGAACAAAACAATTTATTTGCAAAATTTTGTACGATCAATAGTTTTTGAACTATTGAAGGTTCTAAGTACTTAATAGGAGCTCGCTATTCTCGCGCATGCATAAGCATCCTGCGCGAACTCTGAAACACACTCTACTTCAATACAGTGAAGAGAGTCGTGACACTTGAATCAGAGACAGACAATGTCAGAGAAGCCTGAAATTGTAAAGAATATCAACATGATTTGTTTTGTGGTTCCCCCGATTTATGTAAGAAGCAAGGATACTAGTTTTAAAAATTTTTGAATAATTACGTTGATCCTAATTAATCTTTACACAACTTGCAATAAAACAAACAACAAACTTAACATTCGTAAATGTAAGGCAACAATCGTGAATTCAAGGTAATATTGTTTCTAACGAACTTGATATCAAAATTAAAATTACAAAACACGTTTCCTAAGAACAAAGGCACACACTTTGATACTCCGCGGAGTTTCTGTTACATAACTTTTCAAAAAAAATTAAGACTTACAACAAAGGCACACACATTGATGCCTTTCAGAGTTTCTGTTGAACAATTTGTTACAAAACTAACAAGAAACGGAACATTTGTTAATTAAAGGAAGCAGTCTTCCTAACGGATTTATTAGCAAGATTGAAATAACAAAAGACTTCTTACAACAATAAAAATTTGATCTCTTTATTCGTCACAGAGTTTTTCAAAATCAGACAAATATTATTGCATTTTCCGTTAAAAATGATCCTCATTCTTCAGATCTTTTATGAGCGAAAACCATAACTTTTGGTTGAAATGGGACGAAGTGTTAAAAGCCTGTTGAATAAGACTTATTACGAAACTACAAAATTTACATCAATAGAGATCCTTCGCAACAAGAAACCAACATGGATTTGAAACATGTTAAAGGCTTCCTGATGTGCTAACAGACATTCTTCATGAACAAAAGATTGAATTGTTACGTGAACAGATTCAACGCAAGGAAAACAGAAGAGCAGAATAATTTTAAAAATCCTATAAGAAAATCTGAATAATAAATAAATAATGTTTTTATGTAATTGTTTTTCATTTAAATTAATGATAAATTAAAAAAAATACTGCAAAAACTACGAAAAAAAGCTTTAGAAACAACAACCAGACTAGCAACCAGAGGGTCTTGTCTGAACCTGGCCAGAGCTACAAGATTTCAGCACACAAAAAATTGATTGTATTCATGAAAGAAAAGCTTAGTACATGTTCTCCGATTATGCCTTACCAAAGATTTATACTAAATCGGTTCTGGCTGTTTGTGCTTGGAAGTTTGGCATGAGGATTTTAAAATGCATAATGATGCCAATTGTGCGTATTAAAAATTCCATCTTTTGTAAAGGGAAATTCATCAGTAAAAAGATTGCTCTTCACAAAATGTGGTTCATTAGCATGCCGGCTTACCAACAAATTGCAATAACGTAGACGCACAGGCAACAAATTTTGTCCACTTCCTTGTTCATCACCTCTTCGGACAGGAACTAAATTTCCTGTTTGTGCAATTTTCCTACGTTGAATACAAGCAGCAAGGTTTTACTCTGGTGACAAATACTTATCTATTTCTTAAAATTTAGTAAATATCACCAACATCAGAAATCATTTATACTTTTTATGATTTTCCAAAAAAATGCACTACTTTTAGTGGCATGATTAGAAAATAATTTGCTGGACATCTTTAAGCAGTCTTTTATCGAGACATACAACATGAAAAGTTAAGTTTTGATGATAAGCTTTTATTTATTTGTTGGAAAATGCGACAGGTCACCGAAGATACCAATTATTTAAACTTGTCCTCGCATTCGGAAAATACTGCAGCTGATTTTAAAGAACTATGCGAGGAAGCGGAAAGTTTAATTTTTATAGCAAGGAGAGCTGCTTCATTTTTCTTAACTTGCCTCAAAATTCACAAGGATGAACTCTTACTGGGATTTACAGTTTTTCTCATATTCGTACAACATAAGGAGGAGAAACTCTGCGATGAATCAGGAAGAGCATTCTTCCTTGTAAAAAAAGGTATTTCGTTATTTTAATGACGCTAATAAATATCAAAAAACTGTTTGCCTGGTTTTGCGAAGATTTAGTCTGCTGTTAGTTTTATTAAAAGTTAAGTAACAGAAACTCTGCGAAGAATCAAATTGTATGCCTTTGTCGTTAGAAGACGTGTTTTATTATTCCTACTACACTATTTGTAAGACGACTTTCTGCTTAGAACACGAATGATCAGTTTGTTGTTAGGAAACAAGTTTTTTAATTTTAATTTTGATATCAAGTTCGTTAGAAACAATGTTACCTTGAATTCACGAATGTTCAGTTTGTTGTTTGTTTTATTGCAAGTTGTGTAACAAAAACTCCGCAACAAATCAAAGTGTCTGCCTTTGTTTTCAAAAAATTTGTTTTGTTATTATGATCTCGCTAATAAGATCGTTAGAAGGACTGTTGAACTGAATGCATTTGTTACAAGTTATGTAATAAAAGCTCTGCGCGGTATCAAAGTGTGTAACTTTTGCTGTAATGATTAATTATGATCAACGTAATCAATCAAAATTTTTTAAAACTAGTATCCTTCCTTCTTATTTAAATCGGGGAAACCACAAAACAAAGGAGGTTGATATGTTTTGAGAATTTCAGGCTGCTCTGACATTGTCTGTCTCTGATTGGATTGTCACTACTCTCTTCACTGTAAAGAAGTGAAGTGTGTTCCAGAGTGAGTAGTTCAGGATCATTACTCAAAATAGGAAAAACAATAAATTTAATTTGTTATGTTAAGAGGTTAAAAAAATTTATAGTGGAAACCTAATAACAAATTGGTAAAAAAAACTATCGTGTTCTGGTAATTACCTAAATTTTGAATTTATATAGCTGCATCAAATTAAGTGACACAAAATACAGGAAAGAAAACTTGTCCCAATTAAAATCCATCTTACTATTAAATGATTATGCCTTACCATTATTTGAGAATTTCATAAAAGAACGTATTCATAAAAAATATTATAGCTCCATTGTTGATGAAAAAAATTGATTAAAAAATTATAGAAAGACAGATAAAAAAAGTTATTCCTCCATACATCCAAGTCCTTTCGTAAAGATTAAGAAAATATTTATAAACATGGAATATAAACGTTTTTTTAAATGGCTACACTTTAGAAAGATTATTACAGAATAAACAAAAATTCTGAAAAGATTTAAAATGAGTATAATGTTGTTTATCAAATTAAATGAACTGGTTGTAATAAAGTTTATATTGGTAAAACTAGCAGAAGATTAAAAAGCAGAATATATGAACATTAAAAAGATTGCAATATTGGCAATTTAATTACAGGATTGTCACAACATTCATAGAAATTTAATCATTTTTTTTATTTCCATAGCATAAAAAGTTTGGCTAGGGAAAACAATTCCTTTAAAAAAAGAATTATTGAACCAATTTAAAACAATAAATAAATTAAAAAATAAACAAATTTAAAAACTGAAATCATAAATATTATTTAAATTTACCAATACATTATAAATTAAATTTAAATTAAAATTTTATTAGAAATTCAAGTAAAAATTTATTCTCAAACTTTTCGCGCTTTTCAATTTTATAAAATTTTGGAGCCTCTACAAGATCTTGAGGCTTTAATTAACATTATTTTAACTCAGGCATGACTATAATTATTTTATTATTTATTATTTTATATTTGTAAAAATCACATTATTAAGGCAAGATAACTTTTATGACTTTAAAATCCTTTCAAATTATAAAATTGTTTGTCTCTTGAGAAAAACCCTCATTGTGGTCGAAACGTACGTAGAGAATTATTAAAGAAAAAAATAACTATATTTCGTACAAGATTAGAACAATTTTATTTGATTTTGCATGACTGTAACAAAAATATTAAAAATCACCATGACTTCGTCCATTTCCAATAAAATATTCATCATTAAAGAAAAATCGATATGCATTGATCTAAAGAGTCAATTATATTCTTCGATCAATTTTTAGATATGTTAGCATAAATTTTACTAATAGAAAACGCATTCTGAAAACATTATTACGTATTGAATGAATGTTTAAATAATTTGTTAATAAATTAATAAATGAAAGGGAGAACCTTAAAGAAGATTCAGGTCTGTTAGCAGAATCAGAAGGTCCGGGACGAGCAACACTATTTATGGGTGACCCATCAGGTAAAATGTCGAAGTGTGAACTTAACTCTGCAACAAAAAAGAAAGGGTCAAAGAATTAATTTAATAATATTTTTAAAATCTTTTCTGATTATGTGATGAGTAAGAAATTAGGACCATTGTGTAGGACCATTGTGTGGCAAACAGAAATTTAATTTGAGAACTATAGATAGGCATTTGAGTGTTTCGATATAAATCAATTTGTTCCCAGTTGTATTGGTGTACAATTGATAGCCATTTAAAAATCAAAACTGACTTTTTAAATAAGTTACATTCAGTGCCTACATTTTTTGTGTTTGTCTAAGTAAGTTTGATGCTATTAAGAACCATAACGCACTGAAGTAGTCTCGTTGAAAGATAACTAATTAATTTTTATTGATGTAGTTATTAATAGTTGTGAATTATCAAAATACTTGACAAAATTCTTTTGAATTTTGTAAATTTTCAAAACTGGAAGCAAGTAATCATGTGGGACGGGAGAAACCGCTTTCTTGTAGTCAATGTAAGCTATGCGCAAGCTTTTTTAATGTGCACATTAGGGTTTTCCAAAAATGCATTAAAAATTTTTTTTTCGACTTTTTATGCAAAACGCTCGGAAATTTGTTCGAACTCACACAAAAAAAACCTATTTTTTTTAAATATTTAGAGGTAGCGCCAGTCACATGAATTATTTGTTTGATGTCTTTAATCTTTATATATGTATGTTATCGTTAAAAAATTCTACTTTTTCTCCATAGAAGGAGGGGAGGGGGCTAATATTAAAATATTTGCAATTCAAAATTATTCTTTTACGCTTTGCAATAAATTTCTTGCATTAATTAAAAACAAAACTTGTGCAAGTCATTTACAAACCTAGTCCTCCCACCTACTTTTAATTATTCCATTATTTGTTCTTGTCTCTTTTGCATAATAGTTTTTTTTGTTTTAATTAATTTTTTTAACGTTGAGAAAAGAACAAAAATAATTTACCTAAAACAATTCAATACTATTTAAAATATGATTCTCTCTAATGTTGATTTATTATTTGTTTAAAACTAAAAAGGTAAAGGAAAGTTAAACATTTAAGAAAAAACCGCAACTTTTTAGCACTTATCTAAGAGAAGATAGCTATAAACAATAATAATTTGTTTAACTAATTATTTTTGGTAAATTGAAGTAAATATTAACTTACGTCAAGTGAAAAGTGAGCAAAAAGTTAAAAATTTCAGAAAAAACCGCAAGTTTCTTTCATTAAGCAGAGAAAATATTATTAGCAATGATAAAAAATTGTTTAAACAATTAGTTTGTTATCATGAATTAATTATTAATATACTCGAATTAAAAAGTGATACAAAGTTAAAAATTTCAATAATAAACCGCATCTATGTGGTATTCATCTAAAAGAAAATAGCTATAAACATTAACGATTTGTTTAAACAATTATTTTTGCCAAATTAAATAAAATATTTACTTACTTTAAGTGAAAAGTGAAAAAAAGTTGTAAATTTCAGAAAAAACCGCAACTTTGTAGCATTATTCTTAGATAATTTTGTTATAATTATTAACAAATTGTTTAAAAAATTATCTTTGTTAATTTTAATTGATAATTATCTCACTTTAACTGAAACGTTGAAAATAAGTTAAAAAATACAGAAAAAACCTTGACTTCCTAACACTTTTCTACGAGAAAGTTGCTAAAAACATTAATAAATTGTTTAAACAAGTTAAATAACATCTAATTATTAGTATAAAGTAGTATTTTATGTATTTAAAACAATCTGCGTTAAAAAAACCGCAAAAAATCATAATTAGCGCCAAAAACACTTTTTTTCACTTATGGGGGTTTTTTGTGACCCTATAAAACAGAGTTATGGGTGTGATATTTAAAAAGTAATATATTATTTGCATTATCTGTCTAATTGTAAAGAGAAATAGTAAATTTCAAAGTCGATTCACCTAATATTGAAAATTCTGAATAAAATATAGAAAAAAGTATTTTTTTCTTATGGGAAATTTCGTATTAAACTTCATGGGGCTTGCGCCACCTCAAAATTTTTTTTTCAAAAAAAAAAAGTTCATTTTTCAGTGGAGTCGAGCAAATTTCCGGGCAGACAAAAGTTGCTTAGGACAATGGGGGCCATCTTTCTGCGAAATCGG
This sequence comes from Druon quercuslanigerum, assembly GCA_010014905.2. Lineage (NCBI taxonomy): Eukaryota > Metazoa > Arthropoda > Insecta > Hymenoptera > Cynipidae > Druon > Druon quercuslanigerum. The sequence continues at coordinate 3,441 of JAAAKG020020811.1, read as the reverse complement.
TTTTGACTTTGAGATCAATTTTCAAGGTTATTTGAAGGTTACATTGATTCTTTAAAATGGGAACCCCTATTTTTGACATTAGGTTCTGAAAAATTAGAAAATTTTACGTTCGAAATTATAGTTAGAGTCAATTTTTCCGAGGTCAAATAAAGGTTAAATCGAGGTCAAATTTCAAAAATCACGTAGAACATGATTTTTTTGTTTTATTTTTTCAAATACGTTTGGGCAACACAAAGTTGGGGTGAATTTGGGATCAGCGACCTTGATCACCTTGACCTTAAGACCGAATTCGAAGTTCATTCGAAGGTCAAACTGTGAAGTTTGTTGGTTTGGAGCTTGTGCGTTTAAAGGTTTGGTTTCGGGTGTATTAGTTAAAGAAAACAAACACTTTGACTTCTAATGACCTTCCATGTTATGCTCAAGGTCAAGGTGATCAAGGTCGTTGGTCCTAAATCCACCCAAGCTTTGTGTTGCCCATACGTGTTAAAAGAATAAAACAGAAAAATCATGTTCTGCATGATTTTTGAAATTTGACCTCGGTTTAACCTTTATTTGACCTCGTGAAAATTAACTCTAACTATCATTTTAAACGTAAAATTTTCGTTCTTTCAGAATCCATTATCAGAAATAAGGGTTTCCGTGTAAAAAAATCAAGGCAGCCTTCAAATAACCTTGCAGATTAATCTCAAGGTCAAAAACGATCTTTCTAAAACACTGAGCCAACGCCGAATAAAAACTACTCCGGTACTTGTGCTGGAAACGTTTCACTTTGTTCGTAAACTGTGATACCGTTCTCTTCCATTTCAGGGTTATTTCTTACTATTTCTTCCTCTAGTTGAGTCACGAAACGTCTAAATTGCATCTGTTATTTAGGGTCTTGATTTACCGATGGTGGATTATCTTTAATTTTTTACGATTAATCTCTTTCCGTTTCTGTCTGAACTCCATTACAGTAAGACCAAATTCCTGTTAAAGTACTGTAAAATTTTTGGGGAAGCACAGTTTGTCCTAAAGATGACCCAGTTTATGATCCACTGTTGCCGTTTGTCTTTGTTTCTTTTTTTCATGCTCATGTCTAGTTTAAATTGAAAACAGCCATAATCGTTTCAAATAAATTTTTTCTTTGAAAATTTATCTTCTCTTGTAGAAGTTACACTTTTGTGAGCATTGCATGGACTATTGGTTGCACCATTCAGCTCTGATGTAAATATCTATAATATTCGAACTCTCATTCGTTGTATAAGAGAATTTTTAAGGCTTCGTCCAGTAAGCGTTTACTTTCTCAAAGTGGGAATGAGTTGTGTCGAGAACGGGCTGGTAGTTGTACTGTTTAGTACAAGTTAAGACACTTTCTTATTTTACTGTTAAAGTTAGAAACAGTTCGAGTTGATTTTCATTCTCGCTGATTCTTCCTTTTGTGCGACAAAAAGTCTAATTTCCGTCAGAGTTTTAAGCGCACACTCAAAAAAAAATTTTAATTTGGTAGAAAGACCTTAGAGTCTATTGGAAGATTAAAATAGCTTTCTCCGGAGGAAGATAAACTACTGTTACTGTTTTTGTATTTGTGTCGCCTTATTTAATTAATTATTTAAAAAAAATTTGTTTTTGGTTTTAAAACTTATAAAAAACATGTCCTTATCTCGCCTGTTTCAAAAAATGCGCCCTGTATGGTCTTTGATCTAAATATTTAAAAAAAACTTTCTTTGTCTTCTTATCAGTACGTGTCGGAAATTTTGATTAGGTAAGATTTTCTAAAATGCCCCTTATAAAAAAAGTCAGATTTTCCGCTTTCCCCCAAACAAATCGTGTTTTGTAAGTTGTCAGTAACTCTTTAAATATGTACCATATGTTCACGTGCACTTATGGTACGAACAAATTTCAAAATCCATTTTTAAACACAAATTTCGGGTTTCCCTGAATAATTCAGATTGAATTCTTACTAGTTTCGTACAATCTAAAATATACTTTAAAGAACAAAAATAAACTTAAAATTATAGATATATTCAATCATTATTATTGGCACATCACATGATTATATTTACCGATAGAATTGAGAATAAACGGCAAGGCTGAGAAGAGAATATGAATAATCTTCATCTTTTCAAAGTAAAGGAAAAACTGTACAATGCAATCATTAGAAGTTGCATCAATTTAAGACTGTCCTTCGAAAATATTTACATTTCATTAGCGTCAGCTTTATTAACAAAAATGAAGATTCCAGAAAACCCGGCAGCTATAATTATATTGTGCTCATATTAACATTTATGAAATTATAATTATATGCTTAGCATATCGTAAGATTATTTGATCTTCTCGAGGTAAAACGAAATAAATAATAAAGCTACTGCTAGCTATATAAAATTATAATTGAAATAAAACCGCAAATATTTTAAAAATATACTCTGACCTCTCGAGCGTGACACCTTTTTTTTTAAGAGGTCCATTTTAATAATTAAGGACAGAACCATATCGATATTTATTAATAATGCAATGTAGATAAATATCACATTAAATTCAATATAAAACGATTTAAATTACTAAGATTTCAAGTCCAAATGCATTCCATTTTTAATGAAATAGTTGAATTGTTAACACAAAAGGCTTTTTGGCATAGAATATTACTTGCCAACGTCTGCGCCTGATGCTGGCAAGCCGGGATTCTGTTGAGTTAGCTGAGAATTTAAGTTGTCATACCTTCAAGGTAGCCGATTATGAGAACCACAATATGGACTTTGTAGCCTTGGCACAGCCTGTTCAGCTCAAAAAGAAGAGCCTGATATTTCGCTTTCTATTTCCCTCCTTTGCTGTGATATTACCATCGGCTGGGGCTATATATTTAATCTCATCATTTTCTACAATGGACTTCAGATATCCATATAATTATGTCAAGACGGACATTGGATCAACACTATAGAAATGCCGAGGATGGTAAAATAACACTTTCAGAGCTGCATTGCGTCTCTCCTTGTACGTGAAGCGTGCATACTTTGAGCATCTACTGAGAACATGTCCAATTGTTTCTGGCTCTTGTTTGAACGCTCGGGAGTTAGTATCACCTGCAGCTAGATTCGTTATGTTATCCTTTAAAAAAGCAAAGAGCTTGAGGTCATCCATATATAAAATGTGGTTGGCCTTAAATTATTTTCTGTTCGGCTTGCTACATAGGTATGTGCGGCTTTTGTCACAAAACACAATAGATAAAGGCTAGAGGGAAGCATCCGACTTAAAGTGTCTCCTTGAAAGACCCCCCTCTTATATGTATATAACGTAACTGACAGTCACTTGTCTTTTATCAGCTCTAGGAATCAGAAGATTATTTATCATAGCATGTTACGCACCAGTTGATAGTGATCCCAGGGAAGTGAAAGACGCCTTCTGGGACACTCTAAATGATACGATGAATATCTGCGATCATGGTGAAAGAATAATTCTGCTAGGAGA
>JAAAKG020020800.1:0-11757 GCA_010014905.2 Druon quercuslanigerum | reverse complement strand
TTAGTGATTTGTTTCTCTGACTAGTACTATGCAGGTCAGGTTTCTCGAATCCGCTATTCAATCGCTCTCAACTCTCTTAAGTTGGCGACTTACAGCCGAGCGTTTCATCCTAGAACCTTTTCGTCATTTCATCATTCTTTTTATAAAATGATTGATTTGTATTTACGATGGATATAATAACTACTGAAATAGCACTAAACGTGTGACCTGAAGTGTTTATAACCTTTCTTATAACACCTTTTGTTTTGGTTAGTCATTTGTTACTCCATCTAGTACTGCGCAGGTCAAGTTTCTCGAATCCGCTATTCAATTGCTTTCAACTCACTAAAGTTGGCGACTTGCAGCCGAGCGTTTCATCCTAGAACCTTTTCGTCATTTCATTATTCTTCTTATAAAATGATTGATTTGTATTTACGATGGATATAATAACTACTGAAATAGCACTAAATGTATGCCCTCAAGTTTTTATAACCTTTCTTATAACACCTTCTGTTTGTTGTTAGTCATTTGTTTCTTTGACTAGTACTGCGCAGGTCAGGTTTTTTGAATCCTCTATTTATTTGTTTTTAACTTTTTAACACTGGCGACTTAGGGACGAGCGTTTCATCCTAGAACCTTTTCGTCATTTCATTATTCTTCTTATAAACTGGTTGGTTTGTATTTACAATGAATATAATAACTACTGAAATAGCACGAAACCTTTCTTATGACACTAAAAAAAGCACCCCGTCTGGTGAGAGGCGAGAGGGATTCACACTTGAAAGCACCCCGTCTTGTGAGAGGCGAGGGGAATCATACTGAAAAGGAACCCCAATAAGGATTTCAAAATCGTATTGCAACCTCCTCGTGTGAACGCAATAAACTTTCATTTTTGTAGGCCAGCTGCAGACTATTCTTATTTAAATACTTCATATGCATAGAATACTAACATTATTTTCCAACTTTCTTGCGTGAAAATATTTCAACTATTTCGTTTGGTGTGTCACGTAATATCGCACATGCCTAGCTTAAACCAGTTTTCACTGATATGGGTTCTTCCTGTTTATTATGTATGGAAATTTTATTTCAGGGATGACCTTCGACTATTTTAAGCCTAAAGCTAAAAAAATCTGTAGGGTCTGTTTTGAAAAAACACATTTTTGACATTTTTTAGGCCATTTATCTTGCATATTTCTTGGAGAAAATGTCATATGTGATATTTTTTAACCTAAAACCCGTAATTTAGTGACCAAAAAACTTCAGAATGTTCAATATCGAGTAACTTTTGGAAAGCTTCAAAAAGTTGAAAAAGTGCAAAAAAAATTTATTTTTTAAAACAGCTTGTGACGGGTTAATCGTAAAAGTTCAATTCGTGATTAAAAGACAAAGTAGACAACATTCTTGAAACGGCTACAAAAATAACAATATCCTTACTCTAATATTTTAGAAGATATGGCCCGTAAAAGTGATGTTGCAGTGATTTTTTTTCGAAAATGTCAGTTTTTGTGAAATACCTTTTTCTCTGTAAATTCTACAGGATAATCATTCATTTAGAACTCAAATTCTACCAAGAAGATGTGTTTATTCACCTCGTTCTCTTAGAAGTCATTGTATAATGACGAGTCATTAAAAAAAATTGGTTGGTGGCCTCCAACGTTCATTTAGATTTTAACTTCCTCGAGGAAAATGTGTTTTTTACACCTGGTGCACTTGGAGGTTATCCTATAATAACGAATTATGAAAAAATTTGGTTGGTTGCCTCCAAGGTTCATTTAGAACTCAACATCCTCAAGGAAGAAATATTTTTTGCACCTGGTGCAAACTAAGTTTTTGGGACGACGGTCATGACCTACCGAAGTCGACCTGTGGTAGGATCACTGATAGCAAAATTTTTGATAGGAACTTCCAGAGCCCATTACAGGCTACAAATTGCAGACAGAAAGATAGTGGAATTTCCGTAAAATTTCCAACTGGAATTTCCATAGAATTTTCGTGGAGCACTTTCTGGGAAATCTTTCCACGTATTCGCACGTTACAAAAAATTTACTGCCTATTCAATATTTAGACGACCTGCTCATGCTGTAAACAAAAGGGAACCTACAGCTTTACGATAGTGAATACAATCATTTTTATTCTCATCCAAACAATTTTTTCACAAATACAAACCAGGTTCCACAGAAAAACTAGACAAGTTTGCGTTTTCCATGCCAAACTTATTTATCACCTTTTCTATATAAGTACACAAGCAAACCTTTATTGTACGTTTGGTACAATCAAGCTCAATTTCCATACCAACAAACTCACTTGCTTTATCAACTATGATTTTAAAATGGTTTCTTATACAATTTACAAATTCGTCTATGGTATCTTCGCTCTCACATATCACTGAGCTGTCATCGATATACAATGCTAGATACTCTTAAATACCTTTCACTACATTAACAAAAACACATTTATCGCTTGCGATGCTCTGTCAGATCTCCGCTAAGAAATTCAGTACTTACATAAAATTTTGCTATTTCGGAATCATCTTTTGCTTCAATATCCAACAGCATTCTACATGGATTCATAGTGGACGACGGGTGAAAAAATCTCAAAATAATCTATTCCCTCTCACAGAGATAATCCTCTTGCACCAGATCTTGCTCTACATCTATTGCCATTTTTACTAGGGTTTTTTGATTGCAAAAACCCCTTTCCATCCAATAGCGCGCTTACCTTTTGGCAGTGTAGCAAGATTCCAATTATTATTTTCCTCTAGGGCATGCATTTCTTCTTGTATAGCTCTATATCACTTTTATGCATCTAGACTTAACTGTAAGTCATAGGCACAGTATCAGCAAGACAAGCTACAGCTGATCCACAGCAGCCAGGAAAATGTTAAAATCTTTTGTCCCGCAGCTACCTACCTTGTGATGCATCTCGCTCAGAAATTTTATATACAGCCTCCTAATGGTCATCTTCTTTTAAATAAGCATCTGGAATAGCCACTCGATGATCAGCTTCTTAAGAGTCAGGATCCTTGTTCAGCTGCTTGATAATCGGGTACAATTTCATGATCTTCTCCAATCCAAAAATTAATTTCAGCGTGAAACCCACTTTTTTATGTTTTTATAACAGTTTCTGTTACGTTCATTGGAATCTACATCGCTGATGATTTTCCTTTAATCCCGGCATGTGGCTCGAAATAATCAAAAAAATGTTTTCTGAAGGTCATTTGCATTCTTAAATCTGAACATGCAATCCATATATCCCAGTCGCTGTGAGTGGTGTTCAAATAGAAAGCAGTCACGTCTGTGAGTTACGCAGAAGCCGAAGGTTGTAAACCCTTGCTTTTGTCACTTGCCTCTTTCTTCGGGCACTTTTGTCCTCTGTGCCCCTTTATCTTGCAGAATACGCACTTCGTCTTCCTATTCAGCTCTTCTGTCCTTGCCCTCTCACCAGCTTTCTTTTCCCTTTCGCCCTTTTTTGGCTTGTGGACATTTTTCTTCAACTCCAGCATATGGATTTGAAGTGCAAGGGAAGATGCATTTTTCTCAGCTTCAGAGAGGCGCTTGTCTTCTTCAATTAATCTCGTTATAAAAGCATCCTTTTTTCTCCCTGCTGTTGAAGTGCACTCCCAGGACATTTGAAAATAGGAAAAATTTTTATGGTAAGATGCTTAGTAGCTTTTATTCCACTACTGCATCCGTCAGCTTATCATCTGCATCAGAAAGCTTTTTACATAGGCTCTCCAGATGTTCAATCTGCGATGTAATTGATTCTCTATCTTTCCAACAAAATGAATAGAACTGTTCCCACGCAGTCTGTTCCACATCTTCACTTGAATCGCCGTATAAATCGTTTATCTTATTCCAAATTTGTTTCGGACTTGAACAATTAATCAAATTTGGTACACATTTTGTTCCACCGAACTCATAAGAATCACTACCGCCTGCGAAGTGGCCCTTTTCCATTTCAGACTTGTTGGTTTATCTGGCTCTTTTTTCGTGCCATCTACGCACTGTTAGATATTTTACCTCGAAAAGAAATATAATATCAAACCCCCACCTTCGATTGTTTGTGGCATTCAGTTTTGGTCAAATCCAAAGTGTCCTAATGAGTCCTGATAAAGACACTGCTTTACTTTGCACTTCAAAATTCAAAAACTCAGAAACACGCGACGCGACCTACACTTCTCAATAACTCGCGATGACTTGCTTTTTTCGATAAAAATATGCACTGGTGCAGTGGAAGCGTACTGGGCTCATAACCTATTGGAAATTTATTTACGCGATAAAATACTACAGGGTTAAATAGTCAGTCTATATTTATTGAATGAAAAATTCAGAGAAAAAGTTAATCCGCTACGTTCCTTTCTGGAAAGGAAAAGCGAGGGTGCGAGCAAAATTAGGTATAGATTGCACATATGTTTTCCAAAAACTGTTCCAGAAAATGTTTCGTATAATTTACTGAAAATTCCATTCAAAGTAATAACACTAATTGTAGTAGAAATACTCAACACTAATATTCATAATCATTCATCATTCGTCCAAATCTTGACTTAGTTGTCGCTAAATTCAAAACGACAAGAGTCGATCTCTCTTCCCCCTCTACATACCCCCCTCTCACCGTATCTATCTTTCGCTGTTCATATCCTCTTTGGAAAAAAAATTTTTATTATTATTTAATTATTCATTCAAAACTCTATAAATAAAGTCGCTGAAAATATAAGTATAAAATATTTGGAGATCTACCCTCTCTTCCTATTTCTTAGTATTAATACTACAGAATCCTGCATCCATTCTAGCACATATTTTATTTTTCTTTAATTTTCTTCAATAAAAAGATTTCATTCATTCAGGAAAGGTAGAATAAACCAAATGAAAACAAACGCGAAATAATGAATTAATTTTTTAAATGAATTTTACTTTATTATTTAGACTTACAACATTTTTTGTAATTTACATTTATAAAAGCCAACCTTACTAAGTAATCTCCCAACGTCTGCAGCCGCATTATTAGTAGGAGCGTTTACATTTGCTTGGACTTTTGGCCAAGGGATAGGAAAACTGCAGAAAACCCGTCCCAACCGTGGTCGGTTACCAAAAGTCGTGTTTGAATGCAGACATTCTATATTGCCGAATGCCTACATACATCCTCGACATCAAACCTTGCACACAAAAATAGTAAAACGATGTGAAAAATACGTCTGATCGCAAATCACTAAAAGTTACTCATCTGAGCGCAAACCGCTCCGTCCGTGCTTAACGTCTGACGCCTATCACAGCACAACTACTGCTGTTGGTGTCAATAAATTAAATATATCATTTTTTATTTATTAAAAGAACAGGATTAAAATTCACTAAAGTGCATATTAATTTTCTGAAATAACTAAATCAAACAACCCAGTGGAAATTGGGACATGCTGAAGACGCTCATAAAACCTCGTTGAAAAATGGTTAGTTGAGCAAACTATTAAGTTATTAAGATATGGTGCTGAGTTTGCTGTTTTTGTAATGTGAAATTTAAATTGACAAGTGATTTCTCAGTTTGAAACTGGACAAGTTTAATTGCGGCAATAAAAAAATAAGATGTGAAAAGATAAAACATCAATAATCAGAGAATATATTACTGATAGTAATATCATTAATGATTCTCATCTGCTAAAAAGAATTTGGTTCCTGTTACGCGTGCTTAATTTCAGTAATAATATTTTGCTTCAGCTTCACTCCCTGATTATAATGTGATTGCCAGATCGCGGTTTTATCTGGGCTCAAAATCACGTACTTCAAATTCCCTGTTAGAAGTTGAGTACATACTGCCAGGACTGTGCGCACTAAAAGGAGTTGCTTGCCCAGTGAGAGAATATGAGTGCGCGTGGGAAGTACTTGCGCTCTGAGAGGCAGCATTTGTGTGCGTATGAGAAGAACTTGCTTGCTGAATGGAAAGATTTGTGTGCGAAAGTGGTTCTAAAACTGTAGGATTTTGGATGTTCAAGTTATTCATATAGCGAAAAGCTTTAACGCGTGATTTTTCTATGTAATGGTAGTACACGAGATTTATAGGATCCTCCGGCCTTACTATTTCAGCCCCGATAACCTTTTTCATTGGTGTTATTATTAATTTAATTTTTGCGGTTCCTAAATTCCGTGAAGTAGCCTTCATTGGGACCAACTTATATCGCCCAAGTGTTGATTTTACGGCAAACCCAATGATCTGCTCATGAGAAAGATCCAGTCCTACTTTTAGCCTTCCGCGCCACGTTTCTTTATCATCACGGAATGCAAAACTTGGAATGTCAATGGTAGAATCTTTAACGCAGTTCAACATCATAGAAGATAATTCTGCAAAGATAAATTATAGGTAGTAAATTAATTATACTATGTTGATTAAATAAACCATTAGATCGAATCCATTTTAAATTAGGCGACACGTATCTTTCGATTTAATGGTCAGTTTTGTAATAATATTACAAATTTTGTTGTAATAATAAATATTACACAGTCTGAGTTTTTCCGTCCGCTCTCGTTGTCTCTCAGAAAATTAAAAAAGAAACATATTTTTGCTCATTTCTGGTGTAATTTGCACTAATATAAGAAATACATACTGCAAGTTTTCGCCACGCTACGTCACGCTCGAGAGTAGCGATAAGTATAAATAAAAGCCAAATTTATTGTCTTATTATTTGATTCAAGATAAAAGATATTTATGGGTTAGTTTGTATTTATTCAAATCTTGTTATACATTATATTTTTCATGAATCCGTGCTCCCGTGAATAATTAAAATTTTATTTGGAAAATTAGAAAAATGTGGAAAATTGAAAAGAGAATGAAAATTCTTTATTTTTCACTTTTTTATTTGTGTATCCTATTTTTGCTATACGCAGAAGACAGCCGTAAAAAAGTATATATATTTTTACCGAGCAATCCAATACGTAAAATTTTACTAGTTATTTTTGGTGACCATAATTCGAATTTTTGAGAACGGCAAAATAACCGAACACTAGAGAACGACACAATACTTAGACGTACATTTTAAAAACTATAATAAACTTTTTTTTTAAATTGCACAAGAAGGTTCGAAAACACTGGTTCCTTCTTTTAATTTAGGGTCTGGATAGTTGTCTCTGTCTCAGTCTGCGTTATCTCCTAGAACCAGAAAGTCGTGTTTTAAAATCAGTCGATATATTCAGAAGAAGAAAAATGTTAAATTTTGTTTAATGTAATTAAAAATACTTTTTAGAAAAAAGAAATTACATCTTTAACTTGATTTAAGGAAAGAATTTTAGAAAGGTCAGTTTTTATGATAGATTGAAATTAAAGCTTTCCTAATTTTGATTTCATCAGATTTCTTAAATCGATTTTCTTTTAAATAGATTCTCAAGGTTGTTTTTTTTTATTTTAATTAAACTTAAACATTTTGTTCAATTTTTTAAAAGATGGAATTAGTTTTGCGAAATATTAAAGATATAAATATAAATGGTATTAATAATTCCTTAATAATTAAGTTTAAATTCAATTCTGCTTTTTGATTAATATTGAGCATAGCATATAAATATTCCATATTTGTTTTCTATTCATATTTCCTCGAAGAGGACGTCTACAAAGCCTCGGAACATGTTCGATCCTGGTATTATAAAAAACAGATAAACAATAAAGAAGTGAGAGAGAGAGGTGGTTTGGATGTCTCCTTCTTTTTTTAATTGTTATATATCTGTCTCTAATCAGATGTTTTGCAGTATTCTTTTCAAATTTATTTCTCTTATTTTTACTATTGTTGTGCAACTATTATTCAAATATTGATTTTTTTTTAGTATTTGTTTTTTAAGAAACCGTGTTTTAACTTTTAAGCAACATAATTCTTTTAACGCCCTTCTTGTGCAATTTTGTTGCACAATTTGTTTTTAAAGATAATATTAGTTTAAAAAATCTACGTTCACTAGTTGCTATTCAAGTTTTGACAATTTGAACTTGAGAGGCAATTAAGCATCTTGGTGTAGGAAAAAAGCTACAAAATAAAAATAAACGTTTGCAGATATTCAAAATAATCCTAATTCAAGGCAAATAATTTTCCCAAGATGACCCTGAGTGTGTATAAATAAAATTTTGAGCCTATTAACCGCTACTCACTTTAAGATTGTAAAAAATTCTTATCTTGCTTAACTTTGTTCAAACAATCTAACTGTAATGTTTTTTATTTAGAGTCAGACTACGTAACGTCTACAATTTCATTATATGATCTTATTATTTCAATAGAGACAAGAATTACATCATCACCTTCTTTTATTCAACTTTTATATTTTTCACGTTTTCCCTTTCTATAATCTTATTTGTTTATTATATACTGTCTTAACTAAATTTATTTATTTCTACCACGAAAATGGTTTATTTTCACTACCGAATTAATAAATATCTTGGCTACTCAAATTAGGAATTTTTTACTCATCTTTAGTGACTCACTTTTCGTTAATCGAATCTGTGAAAGTAGCCTACAAACTAAAATAAAATTCTTTATGTAATTGTTTAAACAAAAACTGACTATGATTTTGAAAAACTAATCACAATATTCGTAATCAAGGGCCTTTTTTGACCTTTTGAATCAAAGGTATCTAGTGGATATATTATTGTGCATCCGCTACTAACGAAAACTGAAAGACAATAAACATTTTTTAGAAAAAATGGATTCAAGAGAAACTAAAAATTATTTTCAAAGTCTGCCCAAATTCAGATGACATTTTTAAAACAATTAAGTTTTGTGTGGTTTCGTAGCGATTCTATGTTCTACTGAAATTTGCTAACTCGAGCGTGACACAACAGATGATGTCAGAATTATTTTCGAAATCTCGGTGAAACTTTCGCCAAAAGACGTTAAACTGTTACGAGTTTCAAAATTTACCTACCAGAAATTTTAAACTTGTTTTTTCTGCGTGATGAAATGGGAAAAAAATGTACTGCAAGAAAAAGTCAAGTTGTAATTAAATGTATTATAGTGCTTACCTTTAGAGAAAACGGTCAAGGTGATCATTAGAGAAAAGATTAGAGTGTTCATTTTCTTGACCTGAAGAAATCAAGATTATGTAGAATTTTGATAAGGTTGTAACTAATCAGCATACATATACTAGTCACTATCTCGTTCGACCATCTAAATTTATTTGCACACGAAACTTCGAGCACATAATTAGGTAGCATTATCACTTTTATTAAAAAAAAGAAAACAATAATCAATGTTCAACAGCAGAGCCGCCGTGGGCTTTATAGAAGATTTTTAATTGCCGAGGCCTAGTTGCCAACTAAGACATAGGCAGTAAAATATTCACAAATTGTTAGAAATACTATACTTAATGCATCATATAGTCCACTTACTTTGCTCTTAAAGATTTCATTTTCTAGCCTTTTTTAAAAGTAAGATTACCATTTATAGCTTTCAACTTGACTTTTCTCACTAGTTGACTTTTCACAGCTAGCATATTTTAAATGGATAGCATGTCCTGAGTTATGTTGGACCGCAGGAAATTGTCTGCTTCCTTTTGGATAAGAAAAGGTTTTCTCAGTACAAGCCACTGTTATGGGGATTGTCAGAAATATGAGGAGGTCCCGTTTTGGCTATCTTCAGCCAAATATTTAATAAAAATGGCGGTTTTAGTTAAAGACAGCTGAGACTTATTTAGCTAAATGTACTAGGAATAGTTCGTAGGGGTGGCGGATAGTTAAAAAACAACAACATACGAAAAGAATAATTGAAGTATTGGCCAAGCAACATTAATTATCTCTTGAGGCTTGTGAGGCTGTCAGGCTGGATTCTGACATTCTGTGTCCTGACACCAAAGACGCCAACAGCTCAATTGACGCAAGAGCAATCGATCAGGGAGCCGCGTTTCGACCACTGGCCAAATAGTTGGCTGTGCTGCTAACTATTTGATAGTTGAATGGTCCAATTGCGTAGTTGCAGTGGTGGGAAAAATTACGCTACCACATAACAAGAATGTTTCTAGATAATTTAGTCCATTCGCAAATTCCGTGCTTATTTAGAAGCCTATTATTTTACAGTCATAACAAATAACAGTAATTTAAGATGGTTACGTTATAGGCATAATTGCCACACCCTTAACCATCGCTGTCAGTAGTTGGCTCCAGACCTCTTCATGAAGTCTAGTATGTCAATCACCGACAGCATTGTAGCTTCCTCAGGTTCCATGAAATAGGACCGCTTTGTGCGGTTCCAGCTTTTGATAGCAAGACCGATGCAGCAAGGCGCTGGTCCCAGTACAGGTTCCGGTCCTATGTATTCACTTGCCTCACCGCACCTTGCCAGCTGGTCCGCTTTCTCGTTGCCCTCGATCTATGTATGACCAGGGACCCATATGAGAGTTACTTTCTTTTTTCCTGCAAGTTGGTTCAATGCCTTTTTGATCTTATATCCGGTTTTCCTACTGTAGTTAATGTCGCTTGGCTGTCTGAACAGATAGTAATCTGTCTTCCAGCAGCGTTCTGTTCTAGTAGTATTTCAGCACAGCGGAGGACGTCAAGGACCTCCACCTGAAAAACAAAAGCATGTCTCCTAAGCGGAACCACCACTTCCCTCCTCTTCGCACTGTCATAGATTCCTGCTCCTGATCCTCCCTCTCCCCTGGAGCCATCTGTATACCAGATTTCCCCTTGAAGGAGAGGATTACTGTTTCCTTTCCACGCATCGCTGCTTGGAATGAAAACGCAGAAAGCCCTGTTAAAGTTGAAGCATTTTGTTATTCTATCCTGCTTCATCTTCAGAATCAGCCGTAGCTGATGTCACTCGGGAGCCTAGTGTATCTCATCCCCCGAGTACATCTGTTTACTTTCGCCAGGCAGTCCATCGCGTGTCCCGCTTTTGCAGTTATCACGGGGTGTGGGGGTTCTTCACAGACCATTAAGCTCATCGCCGCTGTGGGCGTAGTTCACATTACTCCAGTCAAACCCCTAAACGCTAGCGGTTGTAGTCGCAGCATGTGGTTTTAACAAAACTTAATTTTTGTATGTTTTCAATGCTATCTTTTACGGTTAAATCTTTTTACGGTTTTATCTTTTACCATAACTATCAAAACATTATTTATAAGTATTTGGGTATTATATTCGTATAAGTATTATGGCATTAGATTTGTTTTTAATTTTACCCTATTACCCGTTTAGTTTTTGTAAATGTCTACGTTTCGGACCCCCTAAATCTGAAAAACAGGTTTTGACGAATGTGTCTGTCTTTCGGTCTTTCTGTCTTTTTGTTCGTGGATGATTTTTTTTAGTTTGTTAGCAAGATAACTTTCGAAAAAATTGACAGATTGGATTGCCCTTTGGTACACACAATTAGTATCATAAAGTGAAGGCCAAGTTCGTTAGGCAGCCATTTTGGTTTAAAATTTATAAAGTGAGGACATTTTGAATATTTTTGAGATAAGTTTTTTCAGATTCATTCATATATATATATAGTTAAAATATTTGTCATAAGGACAAACGCAGGATTTAGCCGGGATCGGGTGCTAATCTGAAAATTTGCACCCGACCCCAGCGAAATCGCGGTAAAATTTCAGCCATAACCACGGCTGACTACCGTGAGATAGGTGGATATAGTCTGTGACGGAATCGATACGACGACCCGGCAAAAGTCTCGTGCACCCTGAGGACACAGAGCGACCCAAGGACGACCGCCTTCTGCATTTTCCCCGCAAGAGTTTTAGCATATTGTTTACAGGCAGGGATGCTTTTTAGGTTATTAACTGGAGAAAGCTTGGTACCTCCAAGAGCGCCGATGATAAGGATGATTAATTT
>JAAAKG020020789.1:0-16948 GCA_010014905.2 Druon quercuslanigerum | reverse complement strand
TAGTTAGTTGAACATTCAATTTTTTTGTTAAATATTCGTCTCTTTGATTTGAGAAGTCTTACAAATTTTGTTGTTGAGTATCAACTATCACATTTTTTGTTGAAAATTCATCCTGTTTGGTTGAATTAATCTGTTTTTAAATTTAAATTAAAAATTGTATTTTTTTAAAAGTTTAATTTCTTTTCTTGATTATAAAAATCTTAGGTTGAAAATACAAGTATTTTGTTAAAAATTATTTGTTTAAAATTTAATCATATTTTGGAAAATTTAACTATATTGTTGAAGAGTCATATTTTTTCGTCGAAAATAAAAGTGTTTTTTTTTATATTGGCCTTTTTGGGATGAAAATTCATCTTTGGATTTCAAATTCAATTGTCTCTCAAAAAATTCGTCTTTTGGCTTGAAATTTCATCTCTTTGGTTAAAAATAAAACTGTACTGTTAATTTATTTATTTAACGATTTGTTTTTAAATTTATGTATTTTAATAACTCAACCATTTGGGTAAATTTGTTTTTTTCTTTAGTTGAAAACTCAACATTTTCGTCAAAAATTCATTTATTGTATTGAAAATTCGTATTTTTTAAATCAAAATTTCTACTTTCACCTTTTTTTTTAAATTAAACAGTTTGGTTGAAGGTTCTTGTATTTTTTGCTAAAAATTCAACTATATTTGTTTTAAAATTCATGTTTTTTGCTGAAAATTCATCCTTTTTGGTTGACAATTCAACTTCTTTTTTAGTTGAATCGTTTTATTGGATAACAAATTTGTCCTTTTGGATTTAAAATTCATATGTTTTGTTGTAACCGCACATTTTCTGATCAAAATAACTTTTTTTATGGAAAATTCGACTTTTTGATTTAAAAAATTTTTTTAATCATCTTTTCGGGTTAAAAGTTAACTGTTTTCTTTAAAAAATCTTCTTTTAAGCGTTAAAATTCAACAATTTAATTGTCTTTTGGTAAAAAATAATTCTTTTTTGGTTGAAAATTCAACTAATTAATCGAAAGTGTAATATAATTGATCACCTAACTTCCTAAGTGTGAAATTATTTTTATACATGTAATCAAAATGGATAGCGGTCAGTGAAAATTTAGGGAATTTTTAAAAGCGGGGTTTGTAGCAACCCTGTTATTCGACAGGTATATTTGTGTTTAAATTCGTAATTTTTTTATTTTCTTTTTATTTATAATTTATTAATTTCTTCATTTCTTTCTGTTCTTTTTTTCTTTTCTTCTTGAATTTTTTTCTTCTTCTTTTGTAGTTTCATTCGCATATTGTGAATGTGAAGTTTAAAAACTCATGACATTGAATTTGACCTCAATAAAAGACGTGTGTAGTGTTCTACATTTAAGCGTTATTTGAAATAGTTTCCTGTTTCGTGCAAATACAAGCTTATGAATCACTATTTATTAGCTGACTTTGACAATCGTTTGTCTATTCTTCTTGGAAGCGACGCAATGTTAATCGATGATTCTTTGAAATGACAGAACTCATTATTTTTCTGCATCATCGCATGTCTACCTTGCAGTATGCAATAGGAGTGTAATAATATACCACGCTGGGGCAATAATATTCACTTTCTAATCACCAACAATTACGGCTAAACTATTATCTAATTGCAAAATTCACAAAATTATTATAATTATTTTCACAGGAAGCTGAAAGTATTCTCTATTGCTTCATTATCTTTCTTTTTTGTTTGTTTAAAGTTTTTTTTCTAATTGTTAGTTTACAACTAAATTGTCATTTTAAAAGCAGACATCACACAACTCCTGTTTCCTTCGTTTTCCCTTTAAAAATATTTCTCTCTTTCTCCCTGCTTTCACGAAACATCTCCTTTTTTCTTTTCTTTTCGTTTAAAATCATGCAAACTGAATTAATATAATCCAATAGTTAGAAAGTCTGCCATTATATTTTTAGTGCCGAATTCATCTCCTTTTTCTTAAAAATTCTACCATGTATTTGTTTCAACATTTAATTATTTTGTTAAACATTAACTTTTTTCTTGAAAATTCATTCGAAAATTCATATTTTCGGGTTGAAAAATCAATTGTTTTGTGGATATTTTTTGAAGTTCTTCTGCTTTGGGTAATAATTCATCCGCTTTTTGTAAATTTTTTTAAGCTTTATGATTTTGGTTGAAAATTATAGGTATTTTTTTGTTTAAAAGTTGTTTTTAAACTAAAAATTTCGTTATTTTATTTTTGGTTTCAAATAAAACTATTGTTTTTTTTTTGAAAATTCATATTTTTTGTCGAAAATTCAATTAATTGGTTGAAAATTCGTTTGTTTTTAATTGAAAATTCTACTATTTTAGTTAATTATTTTTTGTAATTTATATTTTCTGGTTGAAAAAACAATTGTTTTGTGGTTTTTCTTAGTTCTTCTGCTTTGGTTAATAATTCATCCGCTTTTTGTAAATTTATTTAAAGCTTTATGATTTTAGTTGAAAATTATAGGCATTTATTTTTTTTAAGTTATTTTTAAATTACAAATTTCGCTTTTACGTTTTTTGTGAAAAAATAATTATTATATTAAAAAAATTACCTATTTGGTGGATAATTTAACTTTTAGGTTGTTTTTGGCAAATAATTTAAGTGTTTGGATCGAAGTTCACTTTTTTGTTTAAAATTCATATTTTTTGGTCGAAAATTCGTTTGTTTTTAATCGAAAATTCTACTAGCTTGGTTATTTTTTTAATTCATATTTTCTGGTTAAAAAATCATTTTTTTTGTAGATATTTTTTAAAGGTCTTCTGCTTTGGATAATGATTCACCCGCTTTGTAAATTCTTTTAATAAATTTATTTTTTTTTGTCTAAAAGTTATTTTTAAACTAAAAATTTCGTTATTACATTTTTGGTAAAGAACAATTATTTTGGTAAAAAAATTAACTATTTAGTGGAAAACTTAACTTTTAGGTTGTAAATAAAACTATTTTGGCAAATAATTTAACTGTTTGGACCAAAGTTAAATTTTTTGTTGAAAATTCATATTTTTTGGTCGAAAATTCAATTTTTTGGTTTATAATTCGTTTGTTTTTAATTGAAAATTAATCTATTTTGGTTAAATTTTTTTTTATTTATATTTTCTGGTTAAAAAGTCAATTGTTTTGTATAATTTTTTTAAAGTTCTTCTACTTTGGTTAATAATTCATCCGCTTTTTGTAAATTTTTTTAAAGCTTTATGATTTTAGTTGAAAATTATAGAAATTTATTTTTTATTTGTTTAAAAGTTATTTTTAAAGTAAAAATTTCGTTATTACATTTTTGGTAAAAAATGACTATTTCGTGGGTAATTGAAATTTTAGGTTGTAAATAAAACTATTTTGGCAAATAATAATTTAACTGTTGGGATCAAAGTTAACTTTTTTGTTGAAAATTCATATTTTTTTGGTAGAAAATTTAATTATTTGGTTGAAAATTCGTTTTTTTTTTTAATTAAAAATTCTACTATTTTGTTTAAAATTTTTTCAATTCATATTTTTTGGTTTTTATTGTTATATATTATGTTAATATAGAAATTTATTTCTTTTTTTGTTTAAAAGATATTTTTAAACTAAAAATGTCGTTATTACATTTTTGGTAAAGCACAATTATTTTAATAAAAAAATTAACTATTTGGTGGACAATTAAACTTTTAGGTTTGTAAATAAAACCAGTTTGGCAAATAATTTAACTGTTTGAATCAAAGTTAACTTTTTTGTTGAAAATTCTTACTTTTAGTCGAAAATTTAATTATTTGGTTAAAAATTCCTTTGTTTTTAATTGAAAATTCTACTGTTTTGGTTAAATTTCTTTAAAATTCATATTTTCTGGTAAAAAAATCAAT
This sequence comes from Druon quercuslanigerum, assembly GCA_010014905.2. Lineage (NCBI taxonomy): Eukaryota > Metazoa > Arthropoda > Insecta > Hymenoptera > Cynipidae > Druon > Druon quercuslanigerum. Next base: position 13,117 of record JAAAKG020020789.1, on the reverse strand, counting down.
TGTTTTGTGGTTTTTTTTTATTTTTGAAAATTCGTCTCTGTTGTTTGGCAATTCAACTACTATGCTAAAAATGTACTTTTTTGTTTGAAGCTTTATCATTTCAATATCGAAAATTTTATTATTTTCATGAAAATTCTTTGCTTTTGTTTGTTTGTTGAAAAGTTATTTTGTTAACTGAAAATTTAACTCTTACATTTTTGAGTAAACATTGATCTTTCTTCGTTGAAAATTCAATAATTCAGTTGAAATATCATTTATTTTGTTAAAGATTCGTCGTTTTTAGATAAAAGTTTATCTTTTTGTTTAAAAATAAATTATTTGGTTGCAAATTCCTCTATTTGGTTGAAATTGCAATATATTCCGACTTGAAACCTTGAGAATTTAACACTTTTAGCATTTTTTTTCTGTGAAGTCTCTAAAAATAGAGGAACACTTTAACTCTTGTAAAAAAAAGAATTGAAACAAAATAATGTGGACAAGAAAAGAGAGGCGTGCTCCTCACAGTGTCGCTTTAAATTTAAGAGAAATTTCAACTGCAAAGCATGAAACTTACACCTACACACTCGTAAAGTCTCAAATGAGAAAGCCGAGAAAATTCATTTTACTTCGTACGCTTTTGCTCTGTTTTCCAGTGTATTTTTTTTCTTCTTTTTCTCTTCCCAGAAACTTGCTAACTTATGTGCATCTGTTCATAGGGGGTCTGCGGAATGGTTACGAAATTAAACACAAACTTTAAACCACAGGTCTCGTAACAAACTTTAAAATTAAAATACTGCATGAATCTATAAATATAAAACGTTAAAAAGGGTTGACGAGTTATGAGGCAGATTTTCAGTCCTTGCTTTTTGAATTCTGCTTCTGAAAAGTTTGAAGTAAACAGTTTTTAGTAACGTGAAGAGCTTTATAGTGGATGTGAATAGAGCATTATCAGTCAGTTTTCATGTGTGTGTGTGTGTGTGTGTGTGTGTGTGTGTGTGTGTGTGTGTGTGTGTGTGTGTGTTCTCTATGTCATCTATGATACATGATGACTTTTTGAAGTTCTTCGCCTGGGGTGATTGCTAGAGAGATTGATCAGCGAACTGGGTCGTTGCGATGTTGCGGAACAAACATGTTGCTTAACGAAGCAACACGGAAATTCTAGGTTGAGCTGAAATTTATACCCTGAAAAAGTGAGAAAAGGGTTCGACATAATGGTACAATAATAATCTAATTATTATTGATATTACCTAACAATATTAGGATTATTAATAATTGTAATAATCATACATTAATGAGATAGTTATAAATGAATACACAAAAAAGGGATAATCCAAAAAATACGCAAGATCTTTTTCTGAAATCCCCCCACCCCACCCTCATTTTTCCACCTAAATTCAAACTAAATAAAAAAAACCCAATAAAAAATCAACATTTTGTGGTTAAAAGTTCCTCTTCTTCAGTTGAAAAGTCCACAATTAAATATTTGGTTAAGAATTCATCTTTTTTTTGAAACATTTTTTATTTGGTTTAAAATTGAATTATTTTGTTGAAAAGTCAGAAATTTCATTTACTTTTATTTCTTGACTAAACTTTTTGGTTTGAAAATTGATCTTTTTTAGTATAGAAATTTAATCTATGTTGTTTAAAAATAACTTTTTGTTGAAAATTCAAGAATTTTATTGAAATTCTATTTCTTTCGTTCTATCCGGTTAAAAATTAATATGTCTCAATTAAAAATTCAACTATTTTGCAAAAAAATCTTATTTTTGGTTTAAAACTGAAGAATTTAGTAGAAAGTTCGACATTTTTATAGAAAATTTAATTAATTAGTTAAAAATTCATTTCTTTGTTTAAAAATTAAACTATTTTATTTTTTGGTTGAAAATTTATTTTTGAGTGGAAAATTTATTTATTTTTTGCAAAATTCGTCTTTTTTTGTAGAAAATTAGTATTCTTGTTTGAAAATTCATCAATTTTTGCTAAAAACGCAATTTTTTTGATAAAAATTAATATATTGTTTTAATTGAAAATTCAATAATTGGGTTGAAAATGCGTATTTTTTGGTCAACTCCAGTTATTTTTATTTAAAATTAAAATTTAAGTTGTTAAAATATCAGCTAGAATATTTATTTATTTTAAATTCATTTTTTAGTTAAAATTAAACTTTTTTAGCTAACAAAATAATTTTTAAAAATGTATTTATTTTGTTTAAAATTTATCTTTTTGGTATAAAATTAATCTTCCTGGTTGAAAATTCAAATATATGGTTAAAAATGTATGCGTTTTGTTGATAATTCGTATTTTTTAGAAGACAATATTTTGCATGATATTTTTTTCTTTATTGTCGAAAAAAATGTTCCTGTGTGAAAATTCACCCATTTTTGCTAAAAATTAATCTGTTTTAGTTGAAGATTCAAGTGTTGGGTTTAAAAATTCGTCTTTTTAGTTTAAATTGCCTTGTTGATTATATAAAATAAAAATATTCTTAAAAATTATCAACTATAAAATTTGACTTGTTTGAAAATTGGTTATTTTAAGGTGAAGACTAATAATTTTAGTTAAAATTTCATATCCATGAAAATTGAACTTTTGGCTTGAAAATTAACTTTTTTTGTTGAAAATGCATATTTGTAGGTTAAATTCAACTATCTCGTAGAAACTTCGCTGAAATTGGACTTTTTTAGTTAAAAAAAAAAGAAAAATTTTTCAATTTATTTAATTTGCTTAAAATTCAGCTTTTTGGTAGAAAATTGATCTTCTTGTTTGAAAATATAACAATATGGTTAGAATTTCATATATTTTGTTGAAAATTTGTCGTTGTTATTTTACAATTTTTTTATTGAAAAATTATCTTTTTAGTTCAAATTGAAGTTATTTGATTGCAAAATTGGATAGGAAGCTGGTATTTTTACCTTAAAAATTCAACATTTTGCATGACATTTTTTTTCTTCATTGACTAAAAAATGTGTCCTGCTTGAAAATTCTTCTCTATTGGTAGGAATTTATTAATTAAAAATGCAACTGTTTGGTTGAAAATGAACTTTTTTGAGACCTTCTCAGTCAGAAAAAATGATTTTTACTATCTGTCTATCTGTATGTAGTCTGTAGTCTGTATACTGTGGGCACAATAACTTTCGAAATATTGGTCAGGTTGAATTCTGCTTTGGCACACTTTTTTAGGGACTAAAAAGAAAGAACAAGTTCGCAAACCAGCTAGTCTGGATAAAAATCCAAAAAGTGAGCACATTTTCAAAATATTTGGGACTATTTTTTCAAGATTGAAAAATTCTATGTACGACTATTTATAGTACTTGGAAGCTCGAGAAATTTATCCTGATGACTTTTTTCGATAAAATGAAAATTATCAGAGTTGTAGCATTTTAAAAATCAAAAAAAATAAACGAAAATGAACATGTTAAGCCAAACAACGCATGATTTTAAAAAATGGCAAGAAAAGAAAAACGTTAATTTTTTAGAGCCCGGCAAGATTATCATGACAAATTTTTTAATTTTGTCGAAAAGTTGAAAATTCAAATTTTGATCATACAAAAAATAACGGAAACTCAAAAATTCCATTTTACTAACTAAAATTGTTGAATTGAAAATTTGTTTTTAGTCGTAGAAAACAACACTAAAAATAAAAAATTACAATTTTTGACAAGCGGGACAATTTTCTGTTTTAATCATAACAAATAACATTCAAAAATTTTTCGAAAGACGACACAACGTACGAACTAAAATTAACAGATTAAAGTTGTTCACCCCAAAAATATTTATAAATGTTTTATTAATCATTTTTAGATAGGAAGATTAGATTTTCTTTTAATCGTAAAAAAAAGTTAAAATTTTTTTTTTTAATTGTGGAAAGACGACACAAGAGACGAACAAAATTAAACGAAAAAAGTTTTTTAACCAAAAAATATCTACAAGTTTGTTATAAACTACAATAACATTTTATTTACCAAAATTTTTCGCATTAATTACACCTGCATTGAATATAAAGAAATTAGATATATGTCAAAACGACACAAGTTGCAGTAAAATGTTTAATAATAATTTTTATTTTAATAGAATGCCCATTTTTTAATGATAACAATAAGACATTAAAAATACTTTTGTTTCAATACTAATGCATATCATAAATGGTAATAATATAAGTTTATTGAAATTATATTAGACATAATCTACAAAAGTTCGCATTTTCGCCGAAATCGAGTGCGAAGCACGAGATACGTAAGGAGCTTTAACTAAAGAGAATTCACAAGCGCGAGAACTAACAATCGGCACAACGGCAGATTTTTTGATCGTTTAAGTCAACTGTTTTTAATTTTAAGAAAAAATATTTTCTATGTCAAAATATCAACTGTTACATTTTCTGATGAGAATTCATCATATTTGGTTGACAATTCGAATACCTGGTTCAAAGTTGAACTATTTTGTTAATTCATGAAAAACAGTAAGATTTGATCAAACCGCCCCTTCCCCCAAATTGTCTTGTCTTATTTTTGGGTGGCCCCTGAATAAATTCACGAAAAAAAAATTTGTAAAGCAAGAATGACATAAGATGAGGTTCTTAGTTCCGTTTTTCCTGCTTCGGATTAGATAATTTAAACAAATCCTTGTTACATAAGACTTAACATGTGAGTGGAATGCCTTGTGTTAAGAATAAGTTGTTGCTAACTGCCTTTAGAACGTCCTCGCGAGGTTACGACGATAATAGGTACATCTCTACATCTCCTGATAAATCCTCGAGTTATAAATTCTAGGACTTATATTTGAACAGCTCCATACATCTTTGAAGAGACCCCCAGATTTATTCGTCTCGTTATTCTCGATTCAGATGTCACTGTCGAGTAAGGAGACACTTTTTCACTTTTTATTTTACTTTTTTTCCCAAATAATTTTCCGTTTCCTTCGGTTGGGTATAGTTCCATTTGCTTCCTGAAAATAGGGCGTCAGCTTTCATAAAAAATTCCATATTTCTTGGATCAAATTATTATATTATGACAGACGACGTTTCGTTTAAATAAGTTTTTGTTTATGTGTTCATTTCGAAAAAGAAAAATTATTTTACATAGTACTTCGGAAAAATAAAAATCATGCCAAATGGTAGTTTGGAAATATAAAAATTATGACAAATGGTAATTCAAAGGAATAAAAATTAGGATAAAAAGTAATTTGAAAAAATAAAAATGCGTGAATTGGCAATTAGGACCTATAGAAATTACAGCAAATTATTATATTCTGTCAAATGATTTTAGGTAAAATAAATATTAGGGAAATTAGTATTTGGGAAATATTTTTACGCCTTGGCACCTTTTTTTACCTAATTCTCTTTTTTCTCCTTTAAAGTAAAAAATATCCTAAAACACCTAAAATCGAGAATCTGGACCCGAATTTTCGCTTCCCCCCCTTTTTAAAAAAAGGTTTAAATTTATTTTCAAGTGTAATAAACGTAAATTCATAACAGTTTAGAAAACACGATGCTTTTGAAGGAGATTTTTTACGAAAATAGGGGAATATATTTCAAGTAAAAGCATTACATATTTATCAAAATAGATACATTTTGAAATATTTAATTGAGTTTTCTGTTCAAATGAGGAATTTTTAACCAAAACAATTCATTTTTAACCAAAAAAGAAATGTCCACGGAAAACTTAATACCTGATGTTTAAACGAAAAAAAGGTTTCAAAATATAATGCATCCTAAATTAAAAGAGTTTTCAACACAGTAGATGATTTTTCAAGTAAACTATGAAATTAAAAAAAATGGGTTTATTACAAAAACTTTGAATTTTCAACCCGAAAATCTGAATTTGTAACCAAAAAAGATAAATAACTCAACGGAAAATGCAATGCTTTATATTTAATTGAAAAAAGATTTCAATTCTTAATTAAAAAGTAATGTCATGTACCATAAACAAACGAGTTTTCAACAAAATAGTTGATTTTTCAACCAAACTATTATATTTATCAAAGAAGCAAGTTTTATACAAAACAGTTGAATTTTTAAACCAAAAATATGAAATTTTAGCAAAAAAATGGAATTTCTATAAAAATAGTTGAATTTTCAAAATGAAAACGAACTTTCACCCAACAAGACGATTAAAAAAAATTATTTCAATTTTTAAACAAGAGATTTTTAAAAGTTAAGAAAAAAATGTTAACCAATTTAAAAAAATAGTTGATTTTTCAACCAAAATATTAAATTCTCATGCAAAAAAGAATGAAAAGAAATTTGAATTTTCAACCCGAAGATATGAATTTTCAACCAAATAATGGAATTTATTCAAAATAGTTGAATTTTTAACACACGAAAGCGAGTTTTTAAACAAGAAGACTATTTTGTAACAAAATATATAAATTTGTTAAGAAAAAACATTTTCAAAAGCTAAGCAATAACCGAAATTCAAACAAATTTTTGAAATCTTCAAGCCAAGGAAAATACACATTTACGACAGAGCCCTTAGTTAAATTTTCAACAACAAAAAACAATTTTTATCTATAATAACATATTTTGATTTTTAATAAGAATTTCAGCCAAAAACACGAATTTTCTACAATATAGATGAATTTTTAACAAAAAGGTTCGTTTTTAACCAAATCATGAAATTTTTTGCCAAACTAGTTTAGTATTTAACACTGAAAGCGAATTTTCAAACAAAAAAATTAATTTTTCTACGTAACAGTTTCACTTTCAACCCAGTAGTTTAATTTTGAAGCAAAAAAGGTAAATTATGAACTAAAAATGCAATACTTTATATTGAAACGAAAAAAGATTTTAATTTTCAATTAAAAAGTGATGTAATTCATAACAAAAACGACTTTTCAACAAAATAGTCGACTTTTGAACCAAACTGTTGAATTTTTCAAGCAAAAAAAACCGATTTTGATACCAAAAGATGAATTTTCAAACCGAAGATATGAATTTTTAACTAAATAATGTAATTTCTTTATAAATAGTGTAATTTTCAAACAAAAAGTCGATTTTTCAACAGAGTGGTTGGATTTTTAAACAAAAAATGTTTTTAAATGTCAAGAAATGAAAAAAAAAACAATTTCTTGAATTTGCAAGCCATGCGAACCAATTTTTCACAAAACAGATGAATTTTTATCCTGAAATTACGCATTGTCAATAAAAAAGGTCATTTTTAACCAAATAGTTGAATTTTAAACCAAAAAGGATGAATTTTTAACAAGATAATTCAATTTTCAACTAAATAATAAAATTGTCAACCAAAAAATCTTTTTAACGAAAAACGTCATAGTAGACTTTTAAATAAAAAATATTTACATTTTCTTATTAGCTTCTTTCAATAATTCAGTTTGCATTCAGGTGGAAAATAAATGAGAATTTTTATTCATTTTTTTGTCATTGCAGAAAGGAAATTTTTGAAATCGAAAATAATATACAAAAAAGTAGCCTATATTCGAATCATTTAATAAAGTATAATTGTTATCTTTTTGTGATTTTGTTTTTTTCGTGAATACAATTTTTTTTAATTCACGTGTTTTTACACTATATCCTTTTTTTAGATGACATTAATTTTTTGTTGAATATTCGAGGGCTTTCAACAATTAAAAATACCCAAATGATATAAAACGTTTTTAATAATAAACTAAAATTTTTCTGCAAAAATTTCCCCTATATCACCTAAGCGCTGTGATCCATAATTTTTCAACGATAAAGTAACTTTTATATTCTACTGACTAAAACTGTCTACTTTTATAGCATTTCCTCTTTTTTCTTTGAAATATTTTACCATTCGGTCTCGCTAAATGTTTCTTTTCACTTAAAAGTTAAAATTAAATAAAATTCCTTTATTTTTAAAAGTTTTTTAATGTCCTATCGAGTTGAGGGTTAATTTCAACTTTGGAAAATTGAATGATCAGGTGATTTTATTTTAAATCTTTATAGTTGAAGGCATTGCGTTTACATAACAAAGACAGAAATTGTGAATAAGGGCGAAACCGGAAGTCTCATCTCATCGTTGGTACACAAACTAGAAATGTACGAGATACGTTATCCGGCGTAAAGGAACCCACAGATAACGTAAACGAACTAGGTTCCCTCCAGGAATAACGACCCACGCTTTTTCCTCTGGAATGGTTTTCGAATAGTTCTAAAACTGAAGACAAAACACTGCCTTCGAGGAAACTTATTTCAAAGTGTTAAAGACAATATTTGTTGAATTCATCACCATATGTGAGACCATTTTCTAAGTACATATTTGAGTTTTTAATATAACGGGTTATCGTACTTCATCGGGGCAAACAATATAATTTTTTTTTTAATTGTTGATCTTAGGTTTATTGACCAGGGAATAGTTATTATTAATTTTAGATGTTAATTTTGTTTGTCTACTGGTCTATATCAATATTATTAAAATATTGATGAATCTTAAGATTGTGAAAAAAATGTCTCTTATCTCCGCTGTCGACAAACAAAATTAACATCTAAAATTAATAATACTTTTTTTTTCTCTGTATTTTTTTAAATTGTATTTGTGAAATAATTGTTTAAAAATGATTATCAATGAACTTTTGTGTCCTTCCTAATTTCAAATTATATCTACTTAGTAGTAAAGCTTATTATTTTTAAAAGGTGGTTCTTTTGCGTGTAAATACAAAAATTCTTTAAATCTAAATAAATGTTATTTTCGGGAAAATTCTTTATCTGATATTTAAAAAAAATCATTAAAATAGAAAAATGTAAAAATATTTAACATAGATCGATTCTTTTAATTTTTAAATAATTTAAACTGCTAACTTTCAATTTTCAAGTGAATCCAATTGAAAATCTCTGTAGAATTTGAAATTAATTCAATTTACAAAAAAATCTAAAAAGTTCAAAATTACGTCATTTTCTATTGTACACATTAAATATTGAAGAGTCTTAATTTGCAAATATTTAAAATAGCAGAAATAAAAATTTAAAAAACGCTACAATTAAGGAATTTAACATTGTAAACTTAAAAAATTAAACCTAAAAAAGTTCGAAATTGCAAATATTTTATATAAAATCTTGAAAATTGAATAATTTGAAATTTTATATTTTCAAAATTAAAAAATTTGCAATTGTTACTCTTTAAAATTGAAAAACTTTGAAAAAAAAATCTTTTGATTTCTTCGAAATCAAAGAGTTTTTAATTTTAACTGTTCGAATGGTACAACTTTAAATTGTACATATTAAACAAATTAAAGAGTTTTTAATTTTTTAAATTTACAATTAAAAATTATCAAATTAGAAACTTCACTTCTGATCTTCAAAATCATCAAAATTTAAGAATCGTTATTTAGACTTTTTTAGAAGTCAAGAGTTTCCAATTAAGTTTTCAAAATTGCATAGGACTTTCAATTTAAAAACATTAAACTTAAAGAGTTTGGAAGATTTAGAATTAAAAAATTTGACTTTTGATTTTCAAACTCATCAAAATTAAAAAAATTTTATTCGTACGTCTCTAAAATAAGCGTTTTCTATTGTAAATCTTAAAAATTCAACTATTAAAAAAACATTCAAACTTGCGTGATTTAAAAAATGTCGGTAAGGTAGGAATCGAGTAAGTGGTACATGACCTTATACAACCAATTAAAGGATTCTCTAAAATATCTTTAAATGTATTTTTTAAGAGAACCTTTGGAACGTTTTGCTATTAAAATTGTTATTCGAAATTTTTTCAAAAATTCAATATTTATAACAAAATTAAAAAAAAACCTTAAAACCCATATCAAAGGATTCTCTAAAGGCCTAAAATATCGTAAACTCTATGTTTGAAATTAATCACTTGCAAAATTTGTAATATTGCGAAAAGAAATAAATATAGGTAGTTTTTTAATGATCTACTTTTGTAAAAATATGTTCCCATTTACCATGTTTTTTTTACATGATTAGTAATTGTTTATTGTACATAAACTAGAGAAAAAAAATTAAACTTATCTCTAAAGGCATAGATTAAAACTAATTGGTGTCATTTACTTTTTTGTCGACTAATGAAGAAATAAATTTTATACCAAACAGTAGTATACCTATGGCAGTTCGATGACACCTCGGTCGGTAAAACAGTGACACTAATGAGAATTTTTATTTATTTTTTTACCGTTGTAGAAAGAAAGTTTTTGTAATCGAAAATAATATGCAAAAAAGTAGCGTACATTCGAATCCTTTAATAAAGTTTTTTAATAAAGAATATTGTGAAAAAATGTCGGTAAGGTAGGAATCGAGTAAGTGGTGCATGGCCTTACACAACCAATTAAAGGGTTTTTAAAAATATCTTTAAATGTATTTTTCAAATTAATTACTTGCAAAATGTGTAATATTGCGAAAAGAAATAAAGATAGGTAGTTTTTTAATTATCTACTTTTGTAAAAATATGTTCCCATTTACCATGTTCTTTTTTACATGATTAGTAATGGTTTATCATACACAAATTAGAGAGAAAAAATTAAACTTATCTCTAAAGGCATAGATTAAAACTAATTGGTGTCATTAACTTTTTTTTATCGATTAATGAAGAAATAAATTTTATACCAAACAGTTGAATTTTCATTAGTATACCTATGACAGTTCAATGACACTTCGGTCGGTAAAACAGTGACTGAGAGTGAATGAAAATTTTTATTTATTTTTTTACCGTTGTAGAAAGAAAATTTTGGTAATCGAAAATAATATGCAAAAAAGTAGCGTATATTCGAATCCTTTAATAAAGTTTTTTAATAAAGGTTATTGTGAAAAATTTCGATAAGGTAGGAGTCGAGTAAGTGGTACATGGCCTTATGGATGTAATATTGCGAAAAGAAATAAAAATAGGTCGTTTTTTAATTCTCTACTTTTGTAAAAATATGTTCCCATTTCCCATGTTCTTTTCTACGTGATTAGCAATGGTTTATTATACATAAATTAGATAGAAAAAATTAAACTTATCTCTAAAGTGATAGATTAAAACTAATTGGTGTCATTAACTTTTTTTTTTATCGATTAATGAAGAAATAAACTGACGACGAGCGGTTAATTACTATCGATGAGAAGGGCAGGGCAGAGCCCTTTTTTGATTACTGGTCGTTATCCTCTGATGAGATTACGCATGCATTAATAACGGCAAATATTACTGATGTGCATAAGGGTGAACGTGAGCGGGACAAGTTGAGGAGCTTAGCAAGCCTGGAGGCATGGTTTGGATTTTTAGATTCCGGAAATAACGCCCTAAGCGAACACAGTGGTTCTCTGTCGCTTCAGACCCTTATCATTCTAAAATTAAACTTCAGCTTCTTCATTCCAAAGATAACATGTTGGTAGCTATAAAATCATATCTATTTTAATGGAAAATTTTTATATATTTTCGAATTGATCTCGATGAGCGAAGAGTCGAATATTTTTTCTAATTATAATTTAGGTTTCTTTTTTCACTTTATGTTTTTTTAAAAATATTTTTAAAACATTGATTTTATTTCAAGTTTTAAACAATTCTCCGCCATTGCTGGGATTCGAACTTAGGGTTTCAGATTGCTGGTTTGGCTCTGGGATTCGAAACCAGATTGGCAATCTGAAGATCTGAGTTCGAATCCCACCGGAACTAGTGAGGATTTTTTTTAAATATTTGAAATTAAATAAATGTTTTAATAATATTGATATAAGACCATGTCTCTCTTTTCTCTGTCACTATTCTTCTTTGGTCGAAAATTCAACTGTCTTCTGAAAAAATTCGTTTTTTGCTTAAAAATTCAATTATTTTGTTTTTGATTAAAGTTTAATTTTGTTTTTTTTTAAATTGGTCTATTTGTTTGAAAATTTATCTTTATAGGTTGAAAATTAAATTATGTCGTTAAAATAATAATAATAATAATAGTTTGTTGAAAAGGTTATTATTTTGTTGCAAATCCAATTATTTTTTGGCAAAAAATTCAACTGTTTTCTAAAAAAATCGTCTTTTCGCATGCAATTTTTTTAAACAGTCTTAATCTGCTCCTCTTTTTTAGTTGAATAGTCTATTATATTTTTGGTTCAGCATTTATCTCTTTTGGTTAAAAATTTCTAATATTTGGTTAAAAATTTAATTATTTTGTTGAAAATTAAAATATTTGGTTAAAGAGTCCAAAATTCAACTGTTTTGTTGAAAATTCGTCTTTTTGGATAAAAAATTGATCCTTTTGGATAGCAGTTTAATCTTTTTTGTTGAAAAATAAACTGTTTGAGTTAAAAATTCAACCATTTTTTTAAAAAGGATCTTTTTATGTAAAAAAGGTTCAACCGTTTTGTTGGAAATTCGCGTTTTTGGATAACAAATTTTTCCTTTTGAATTCGAAATTCCTTTATTTTTGTGTTAAAAATGAATTTTTTGTTTAAAATTAAAATTTTCAATTTAAAATTTCAACTGTTTTCTAAAAAAATCGTCGTTTGGCTTGCAACTTTTTCAAACAGTCTTATTCTACTCCTCTTTTGTATTTGAATAGTCTATTATATTTTTGGTTCAGCATTCATCTCTTTTGGTAAAAATTTCTAGTATTTAGTTAAAAATTAAATTATTTTGTTGAAAATTAAAATATTTTGTTAAAAAGTCTAAAATTCAACTGTTTTGTTAAAAAATTCGTCTTTTTGTATAAAAAATTCTTCCTTTTGGATAAAAAATGTATGTTTTGTGGTACAAAAGTTTGTTTTATTGAAAATTCATATTTGTTATTTTAAAATGAAGTTTCTTGATAAAAAGTCATCTCTCTTTTGGCCGAAAATATTTTTTGGTTGGAAATTTTTGTTCATTTTAAATAATTTTCTTTTTTGTTTAATGTTGATCTTTTTGGCTTTAATTGTTGTTGTTTTTTGTAAAAAATTAATTTTTCAACTAAAAATGCAAGTATTTGAATGGTCGAAAATTTTTCTTTTTTCCTTAAATTCAAATGTGTTGAATTTAAAAGTAAAATCGTTTTTGGTTTAAAATTCAAATGCTTGGTTAAAAGTTGCACTACTTTATTAAAAATTTATATTTTTAGTTGTTGATTCATTTCTTTGGTTGATAATTTAATTATTCTAATAATAATTCGTTTTTTATTTGAAAATTGATCTTTGGCCTTTGTTTGAAATCAACGATTTATTATTTTTCATATTTTTGGGTAGAAAAGTCATTTCCCTTGGATGAAAAAGAACTTT